>JARPRG010000383.1:108630-121340 GCA_031001745.1 Hartigia nigra
AAGAAGAGGAAAATGATAGAGAGAGCAGAGGACGAAAGATGAAAGGGGAATACTGTAGAAGCGGAAAACAGGAGGTGAGAATAGGTGGAAAGTGGCGAAAATGGAATGAGAGGAAATGGAGTGAAGGGAATAGGAAAAGGAGAAAGGAGAACGGAGAGGGAAGTTACACAGAAAGAACATATAAGAAATATTATAATTAAAAAAAGGAAGATGCTATTTTTTAATTTTTGTTTCAATAAGTTGTAACGAAAGATCAGACCGGAAGGTCTCTGTAAACCCAAGGGTAATAAAGGAATGCTTAAAAATATATGTACTGAGAATGAGACTCAGTATTTGTATGAAATAAAAAAGATCTCAATTGGAACATTTACTTTAGGTTTTAATAATAATATTTAAGTTAGTGATTAAAGTGCATAGTATTTTCATTTTCTACAAACATCAAACATAAGACACGTACTGAAAAACGGACAGTAATTTGAATTCAAATAAGAAGTAGAAAGGGTGACTGTATGAATCCCAATCTTCTCCTGTTGAAGAATAAGATTATCAAATAGTAGAGAGGCGTGGGCACAGTTTCATACAGGTAAAGATACGATCCCTTTCTACTTTTATAACTTGTTTTTAATGTCGAAATTTAATAGAAAAGAAAGTCGTATATCTTGTATGTTTTTATTTAAATAATAATTAAAAAAGAATAGTTTGGGAAATGTCTTTTAAGCTATTGATATATCGTTTATTAGGTCGCTCACAAAATATGGGAAATGGTGTATCGCACTGATATGTGTAAGCTGTGGAATGCTATACTGCGAAACCAAACACAATCTATGGAAAAACTTGAAGCATTAAGAGTTGCTGCACTTCACTCTAAAAACATCAGCAAAGCTAATTTTGATATACAAATTGGCAATATATGTGGTGAACGTGTAATTGCGATTTCGAAACAATGCCTGTACAAAACACGGGTTAAAAATCGTCAACTACTGATAATGCAGTATATCAATAACATAGAGGTAATACAATTTTATATTTATAATATTATTCTTTGTTAAATTTGAATGTAGTTGTAGCGTTGGATAAAATGACTTTAGGGGATAAGGTTTGCATCGGAACAGAGTAATGAATAATAATAAATTCAACAAATTCAAGTCTAATATGGATAATAAGTTTTCATAGTTCAGAATAATTTTGAGATGCTTGAAATTCATTATAACATATAACCCAATATACAATGTTATCTAAAAAATGATTAATATCTTTATTATTTTCCAAGGAACTTGTGGAGTACCCTGACGAAACAGGTGATTGGATTGCATTGGTACTAGAGGTTCAGAAATTGGAAGTTAAATTACTACAAGTCAAAAATGAGATTGACAATAAAAATACTTTTCACGATCATTTATTATATACTTCTGAACTTACTGAAATGGTATCTGCAATTCAGAGTATCGATATTAGAAAGGTGAGTGACATGAGTTATGTAATATACTAGGTCAATACGTGCGCTTTCGTGCGCGACTAAAGACCAACAGCACTGCAACGCTGTTACGCATACACTACAACATTCACCACAGGGGCAGGTTTAGGTAGCGAAGCAGAAAGTGAAATACTAACAACAAACTTAAGATTTTAGTGCGTATGCGTATTAACCATGAGAGGTAGCTTAAAATTTCACGCGCGTACAAGAAAAGGAGAATGGGTTAAGAAATTAAAAAAAGACAAGTAGAGAATGCGCAGCTTTTCGCCGGGACTGAAATCAAGGGATCCACCATAAGAGAAATAGTTACACTGAGAGGCCACAATTAATAGGTAGTAACACATTGCAGCGAAGCTCTTCGCAGTTTTCAAATTCACCTCGAAAATTTCCGGTCGGATTAGTCTTTCAGTTTTAAATTAATTATTGTGAAAGTGATGTCAAAAGGATTGTTAACCTTGCAATGTGCGCTGAACTCCGCTTTGGGAAAGAATCTCTGTTAAAATTCTGTTACTTACGATTTTGACATTCTACTCGCATGGTCAATAAGAGGTCCGGAGTCTCTTTAAAAGTGAGATTACTATATTATTATAAAATTAATAAAATACTTCAATCAATAAAAATTGAAATAATTAAAACTATCAATCTGTATGATTAAAGTAAGAGGATGATTTATAAAGCCATAAATAATAATTGCTCAGTTTAGTAAATGTAGTAATCAAGATGTCTTCGATTTCATAATATTTATTCTATTTATTATATTTATCTTAATTCTAAACATCGACTTTCAGTGGCATTTGATGTTGTAATAAGACGACTTATTTCAGATGATGCCTAAAGTGGTGATTTTCAACTTTCAGACATTTGTTGATTTTTCTATGAAAAAACTGTCGAACTGCAGCCAACATTTATAGTGTTACTTAAGCACATACTCAGCGTATTCTTTCCCTCATATCTTCAGATGTGGTAGGGACCACTCTCATCTTTATAACACCAGAAATGGTTGGCTACAGTTCGACAATCTTTTTTTAGAAGATTCAACAAATGCCTGCAAGTTGAAGGCCACAACTTTGAGCGTCTTCTGAAATAAATCATCTTGCAACAACATCGAATGTCTTTTAAAACGGAGGTATTGAAATAAGATAAATGTAATAAATAAATAAAAATTTCAATTTCATTAGATTCTTAGATTTCATCATTTCCAATCTCGTGTGACCTTGAATGACCTTTCAGCATAGGTTACAGAACTCAGTTTAACCTCAGCATATTGTCCAAAAATTATTCTATCACTCCATATGAAAAAGTGGAGGTGACCTTGATTCAGCT
The DNA here is from genome assembly GCA_031001745.1 of Hartigia nigra. Lineage (NCBI taxonomy): Eukaryota > Metazoa > Arthropoda > Insecta > Hymenoptera > Cephidae > Hartigia > Hartigia nigra. The sequence goes on from JARPRG010000383.1 coordinate 111,428, forward strand.
TCAGCGACTCCACCGACAAAGAATGCCTCACATGGTAGACTCCTCGATACTGTACAACTTTCATTTAAAGTTTTTCATGATAGTACTAATAGTTTGAGCACTATTAGTTTGTAACACTTTAAGTGTCTTACTTTGTATAAATATCATTGCCTTTAGCCATTGATGTGTCAATGTGCTCGGTTATCATTATGTACTACACACGCGACACGAAATGGCCAATAAGGTCTCGGCTAACCAGAAGGCGAGAGGGGAAACCGAGGATATAAAAAAGCTACTGTGGTTGGAACGTAACACTATAACAGGATTGCATTGTTTCTTTAAGCTAACTTAGTCGTCGCGCTACGTCCTGGCATCAAGTTGCCAGAAGATCACTTTTATGATTATTAACTTCAATATAACGACATAAATTATAAAGTTTTCTTGGCGAAATGACGTGCAAAAATCAGTCGCTGATTTTTCGACTATAGTAGGATCTCTTTAAAGGAAATAGTGAAAATTCTGTTAAAACGACAAGTTGGTAGAACGTTCCAGAAAGTCATGCTTCATTCGAATTGAGGTGATAACTCTTACTTTTGTGCATTAGATATATTTAACCTGAAAATTAACAATTATTCTGGTTTCATTCTTATACAGGAAGTTGTTAAAATATTGTAAACTATAGAAAATAGGCATTCTGTAATTTTTTATATTCATCATGTTATGGTGGAGACACATTTCATCATATGAATAAGGTTTTTTCTTGAAAGTCTACTTAGTCGGATTTTACTAGACGTATCTAGTGAATATAATACCATGGTGTCAAAATCACATGCGTTGACTGTGGCGTGAATACTAACATAGTATAAACATTTTCACGCTGTAAATATTTAATTTGTGTTAATACATCTATTTGCAAAAGGTGTGATCTCCGAGTTATTTATAAAAAAAATCAGAATTTCTCAAATGTTTCCGCAATACTTACCTCACTTTTACTTGAAATTGAAGTAACAACCAATCAAAACATAGTGTTGTCAATAAGAACGGAGCTTTATTTATTACTACTGCTCGTTCTGAGTGCTTGCCCGAGAATGCCAGATCGCTGCGGGATTGCGGCTAGTGGGCCTTTTTCCCCACCACGACACGTCGAATAAATCACTTGTGCCGGGTCACTCTCCAAGCTTTGTTCCTTTGCCTAGACGGCCCCGGGTCAACCTTGCAGCTTCTCCCCGTACTCGCGATGACCTTCAAAATGCGGGTGGCGTTTCGGCCACCCTAACGAGGTCAGTAACAGCCTCGGGTCGATCTTGGATCTTTCCTAGCTGTGGACTTTACGGCCGTGAGTACGACATCGATACTCGCGCACAATAGAGCGTCGCCAACCGAGTGTTTCCCGCGCTCTTCAACAACTGAAAATTTTTGGCTGAAATTGTCTTGCTCGTTTCCTTCCCGTTTGCCTTACTAGACAGTAGAAAAATCCGGTGCGATAGTTTCACAAACAATCTGCGGTACAGGTGTAATTTATCGTACCCTGGCAGAGTACCCTGTTTACGTAATTTGCTTTTGGTGTATAATGGAACAATTCAACTATCGCCAGGTAATTAACATAACAACAACTCAACAACTTACTTTAACTAATAATACCTATAATTACCAACATCTAACAAAGCAAAATATAATTTTTTAATGAAAAAGAAAATATATTTTTTTTTGTTCATTAAATTGCCTTCCTCCATCCGTAACACGTAGTACTCTACAAAAAGACAGCTGTTTATACAAAAATGAATCATTTTTAGCTAATTTATAAAAGATATAGTCGTTTCATGAGTTTAATGGTTTTTTTTTGGGAGATCGAAAGCAATGCAGTCTCTAGTAAGCTACATGTAGCTATGCATTGAATTTGGGTTACAAAGTATACATGCGCATAGTTTTGCACTGAAATATATTTTATTGTTCCATTTTAGCATATATTTTTGTGATTCAATGGCAAGCTACGTGTGAAATGCTAAGAATTGTGTCGATTGCGAACTGTTAAAAAAAAGCACATTGAACTCATATAGACCAATTTTAAATACGAATAGTCTTATTACAGATCGTCTTTGTTATTTTTCGATAACTTTGTTTTATTAACTGGACTGTGTTGTTTTATTCCGTTTGACAACTCCTCTGCATATTTTTGTTCGTTACTTAATTGCCTTTTGGCTAAACGCTAAACAGTAGGCACGTAGCATAGTATTTATGAACATTCCGAAGTACTTAAAAATGCAAAACCCAGTAGGCCTGTAAACTAAAAGGATTAGGTCTTACAAGAAGAGCATTACACTGGTTAATAATAAATTTTGATTGTTCTTACCTATGTTGTACCTGCTCTATGTGCGAGGTTACCAGGTTTTTATGTAAGGAGCCCTAGTTTCCAAGAAAATCAAGTTAATTCTACGTATATTCTACGTATACCTTAGATACCCGTTTTCTTTGAAATTTATCGAGGAAAGAACTATGTTATACACCTACGTTAAAATGCCATCTTTTCAAGCGTGTAATTTATACCGAAATACGTATTTTATCGACACTCTTTAGAGGTATTGAAACATGAAGGAGAAACACTTGCAATAAGTAAGAGCGTGCGACGTGAAAGGGAAGGAATGGAAGGGATAAGAAGGAATCGTGTTTTGTTTCGACGGGAGCGAAGGTGGGGAGAGCCAGGACACGGACGTTACTGCGTACTACGATCGACGACTATTATTCAAAGTCTCACATTGTCAGTTGTTTACTTTTTTCAATGAAAATAAAGTTATACATAGGCTGACTTAAAAGAAAATTCCGAAATCCAATTATCATTTTGAAAGATGGCATTTCGATGTAGTTGTTATGAAAAATATCGTACGCAGCACGTGTAGGAAGACGGTTTTTTCGACAAAAGCGAAAGAGCAAGTCAGATGAGCGCGGCCTGACGTCCGCGCTTCTCTTTCTTTCATTGTCATCGGCAAAAACCGCCTTCCCACACTTGTTGCATAATATAATATTATAGCCTGCCTAGTACATGATTTATTCTAAACACTAAATGTTCTAAAGATTTTGTATTCTTCAAAAACTTGTTTTAATAATATGCAAAATTTATATTATAGGATGAACATATTCGAGATATTAAAGAATCTTTAGAGCTCCTTAAAATGTCGGCAGCCCACATCCATAAAGCAGAGACAGATTCTTTTGGTATGATTTTTCATCTAGCAGCTTTACGAGATGGAAACTCACAGTCTTGGCGAATTATTAACCTCAGATCTGAGCTAGAAAGTTTCGACAATAATTTTGATATAAGAGCTCAGAGGAAAATTAAGTTGACTGGTGGTGTGATGGGTTACAGGTATGTATTATTATTCATGATGAACATCCGTTATATATTCGGTAAATTAAATTATTTAAGAAGATTAGGTCGGGTCAATTTAGCAATCAAAAATAACTTTTTGTATTCAAAAGTGCTTATTTTTTAAATGGGAAAAGATGAAAGTTAATTAATCAGGGAGAGGACCCGACAAAAATGGTAGATGTCTACAAACTCAGAGTTTATTTTCTAGCTTTTGTTTCTCGATGGTATCGATGAGGTTGCCAGGCGCGAATGCACACTGCAAAATATCAGAGAACAGTATTTAGGTAAAAAAAAGTACAGTCGAAATGCTATTTAGATATGTCACTTCAATTACGCGTGCTCTCCGTTGTATTGTTGCATGAAGGTTATGCGAACGCATTCCAAAATCTCAAATGGGAGGAAACACGTTGGAAAATCCTCATGCTCTTGCTATCGGACTCTATGAATGCGAACGAATACTCATGCATACAATCATGTGTTCAAAAGAGAGTACGGTTTATGATGTTAAAGATGTCGTCAATGAGCGGACATGTTTTTAAAGAAGTATACAGGGTGTCTTTAAATTGCTTTACTAATGAGGTACAGTGCTATTGGAAAGGCATAGCTGATGAAGAAAATGACCCTTGCTTTGTTGAGAGATGTTTAGTTTTTAAATTAGAAGTTTTTAAAGGTGGCCAATTAGAGCGTGGCGCCGACAGAAATGTAGACACCTTCGATCTCTGAGTTTCCTTCCCTCACGCTTCAATTTGCTTCAGTCACTTCGATGACATCGTGAAGCAATCCCAAGGAAAGAAAACTCAGAGATTGGAGGTGCCTATGTTTCTGCTGGCGCCGCACCCTGATTGACCAACTTCAAACAGCTTTAGTTTATATACTAAGCATCTCTCAACAATGAAGCGGTCATTTTTGTGATCAGTAATACTTCCCGAATACCGCTGTACCTAGGTATTAAGGCAATTCAGGGACACCCTGTATATTCCTCTTAACCAAAAGTCGTAGCTAGTTCTATCCGCGTGTCAAACGTTTGGGCCACCCAACTAATGAGCATCCATGTAATAAGTAGTTGTGCCTGACTTGAAACGGAGGTCTTCCACTCTCTGTACTGTCTTCTGGCACTAGTCACCTCACACGAGATTCGCTGAAGCCCAAAAATTCGCCTCGAGCGATTCGATATTCTCTTCAGAGGAATATATTACAGAGCAACCAAACTTCCAAAGACTCTGCATTTCCTTTAAATACGTTTAAAAGTACTTTTCTATACTTACCTTTGGATTATGTACTTTTCCTTGAAGTAATTGTAATAAGCCTTTGTCTAAAAATCAATAAAATAGTGTCATTTTAAACATTATTTCTTTTATAAGCCAAATTGAGATTTAACATTTAATGTAACAAAAGATCTCAAAAATTAGCAAATTAAATTCGTCCTTTGATAACTTTATATAATACCTTATAGTAATTAAGATATGATAGATGTTCATCTTCTTCCATTCTATGATTATATTGTATACACACTTTCTTTTGGATATTATTCCATACTTATGTAGTAGCTGTACTGTTTAGAGAAAAAATAAATCCAATAACAAGAGATTCGGTCGAGTCCCGCACCGAGTACAGACAACCAGCTGTAAAGGGAGGGCCCGCTGCGACTTTTCACCCGAGCCAAATTTTATACCTGTGTATGGAATCAAATATCTTATAAGCTACTATATATGAGAAAAAGTAATTGATATATTGAATATAAGAATCAAGGGTTTTGAATCGATTGTCACCAAAATCAAAGAGATTGGTATACGTGATCAGGGCGTATTAAGCGGGCGAGCGAGATCATTTTATTTTAGTTTCGTCACCGTCTGCTACTGTTTCACACGGCGAATGGCGCTAGCGATTCGAAAATACAAAACATAATCAAACACATTTTGTCCATCACGCCTTACCGTCCACACCGAATTTTCAGATGATATAAAGTTGCTTTTACAACAATAATAAATTGTTATGCCCGCACGAACAATATAACCGAAATTCGTGTGGAGCACACGCGTATATGTATGTGTGTTCTGCGTTTCCAAGTAGATCTTCGTATTTTAAGTATCGAACCCGGAGGTCTAGGGCGTCCATGTGTCCTTTTCCGTAATTTCTACATCTTCGTGTCGGATGTAAAAACCTAAAAGGTCTCACTGTTTCTTTACGTAGTGACGACATTATAGATCATTTTGAAAATATAAATAAAATTATGAGCTTGTACTAGATCATATTATAAGTAAATATGCAGTGACTTAGGTAGTTGGCATTACAATAGAATTTCAATATTTTTTGTTAAGGGAACTCACTGCAATCCTACACATCGCGATTTTTTTTTTAATGCAAGTTTTTTGTGGGATATACATATATTGTTGTTTAGTTCTTTCATTGAGCATGAATCTTTACAGCTATAGCACGATAGTGCTTATAGAATACTGAGAGCCAACGCTATCCGTCGTGTAAAAACATAAACATTGATAAAGCTGTTAACGCCATCTGTCATGTAAAAAAGGAAAAGAACGTGCGAAGATGAAATTGAAAATAGATCTCAGTGTACATTGAATACTCATAAATATCATCAAATATCTCCATAGCAATTAATTTGAGTACGCAAAATATGTATGGTTGTAATCAGTAACATCTCTTGATGTATAGTAATTCATTAAATTTTAGTTTCAGAGCAGGTATTAAGAGATATTTCAAGTAAAATAGCATCGGTGGTTGAGCCGCTATATTTTAATCCCTAACTTTACACATATAGTGTGAGTTGCTTCGGGTAAAGAATCTCGGCCGGCCGCTAGCCTGTACCGCCGGTTGCCTGTATTTGACGTGAGACTCAACCAAGTCTCTTGATTCACTTTTCTGTTGGTTATTCACGAAGTCGTAATCTAAAGCAGAACAATTTTCTTGATATTATTTTTGCACCAATTTAATATTTTCATCCATTAAAAAAACATGATACATGAATTTATAAATATGTAATTTTTTTTTACAGGCATACAACCAATTCCATCGACCAGACTCTAATTTTCATCGATTCACATTGCATAAATGCTATTTTACATTATTCATTAACAATTATGCCAATTTATTATTTAGTGTACTGTTATAAAGTATTGGCTTTAAATTTATGGCTTAAACAATGGATGCCTCATTTGACGGAAGACATAAATGGGTTATTAGGAAAATGTATAACTGTAAACAGAATATGTTCTGTTGAAAATAATATCAAAGAGACGATCAACTCCATTGATTTAATAAACGCAGAGTTTTATCATCAAGTTGAACAATACCATTTTATACTTGATACTTGGTAAGTATATCATATTGTTTATAATCTATTTTATTAATATTGTTTGGCGGTTTTGTTGCCTGCACTTAATGTGCTTTCACGATGGGGAACAGTTGATTCTTATGTACGGGTCCATTTCAAAGGCATTGGCTTAAGGATGCACATACTGGTTACGGCCTATATACAGTCTCATCAAAAAAGTACTAAATCTTTTAAGTTTGTTGTATAATCTTATGAAGAGGAGCTTTACATTAAATATCGTTTATTTGGTATATTGTGTGCAGTAACAACATAGAAGCGTTGTTTATTGCAATTGCCGAAACGATACATTTTTATTCCATTTTTACCATTGAAAAATCCATAATAATAATTCGATTTGAATTTTTCATAGCTCATTCTCTTTGCTGTAAAATATTTTATGAACTGGCTAAAAATGTGATAATATTCACTATTCAATTAACTTTTCAATATTAACCCTTTTAGTGCCGCAGGCCGATATATCGGCCCTTGCTGCACTGGCGAAAAGTGCCAGAGCAGATATATCGGCCCGCACCTTGTAGCGCTTTACTATTCGCATTGCGAGAGATCTCTATCTCAAAATAAATTTATAATACGTTACAAATAGTCTAATTTCATTACGAGAGAATTAAAATAAATTATTTTTCGGTTTAATTTTCCCTTATATTCTATGCCAGTTGACGTTGAGACTGCTTATTTATACGCGAGAGCGATACGGTAGAAATTCAACTCGGGCGGTCACGCGGCGTAATATTACGTATTTTGTTATAAAATATGTTGGAAATTTAAAGTATATACTTTGCAATAAACGGTCTATATAAAGTTATGATAAAAAGATGACTTTTTCTCTGTGCAATTACGTTTTGAAACAGAGAACTCAATTTTTCTTTTTTTTTTTTTAATCACTTATACCTTTGTTATTTATGTAATTTTCAATGAATGTAGAAAAATTAGCGTCACTGTTTTATTCTCTATTTTGTCCTTAATACACTCCTTTTTGAATTATGTAAATATTGCTTTTCGTTTGGTTTTTATGAGCCTTTTTCCAAATCCTAGTAAAATCGTAAAATTCGGCCCGTTATCTTCGTATAAGCACCTCTTTTTCGCCCGGCACTAAAAGGGACCTACATACACGACCTTAATTCTTCCATAATAAACAAATGGTTCTAATTTTTAAACAATTAACTTTATTCAACATTTTTTTCATGAATTTGTAGCGTATCTTTGAACAAAGAGGGAGCAATCAGACAATGGCAGGCTGGAATATAAAAAAATTAGCTTACTTGTGTAAAATCCGGTATTGCAGAGTTTTTAATTTGTTGACTTCAGATTTTACGTTATACTCCAGAAATTCTAATGGCAACTTAAATATTGCCGACTCACGTTGCAAAAAGTTTTCACATACAATTTTTATTTTTCATAGCTATCAAGTTATCATTTATTTTTGAATCTGTAACTTATGAAAATGTCGAGTCGCTTTACGAGTCAGTCCTTAATGACTTTTTGGCAGCCCTCTGATCCTTATTGCAACATCTTACTCATAGGGTCAGCATTCATATAATGCTGATCTCCGCGTCTGGAGATTAATAGTGCATGGCAACGGCAACAATAATAGTTTTTGTGGAGACAATGACAATATACATATGTATAAGCCCATTCTTTTGAATTTTGGATTTTTCTATTTGTATCTCAGCGATTGAAAATACGCCTGAATACTAATCATTATGCAAGTCGAACTACTTATTATATTTTGTTCCATCGTATTAGATCTGCTATTTATATTTGAAAATTTTAACATCAGATTCGAAATTTGCGACCTATGAAACTCCGAAAAAGCTCCGAACTGCTCTTTACATTTGAATTATATTGCATTTGCTAGTTTAAATTTCAGAACTTTGAGTAGAGATTCCAAATCAATGACTTCAAAAACCCCTGAGTACAAAATTTCAAGTAAATCGTAGGTAAGACTTTGGTATGCTTTGCAGCGAATCGGCACTCATAATTGACGATCGCTAGGACAATTATACCCCATCCCGACATAACACATTCTTGTACGAGTAGGATGGGTGGCCTGGCGATGGTGCGTTTTATGGAAATGAAAAGATTCCGGGCGCCCCATGATCATTAAAAAAAGAAATTAGGGAAATAGACAAAATATTTTAGAAATTATGAGCTCGAGAGCGTGTATTTGGAGTTATGTTTTTATATATGTTTTGTTACTATTATACGATGATCGTACTTTGCGATGTCTTATTAAAGTCGTATTCTATATGTACTCTAATTTATTTCAGGGTACATCAAGGTGTTCAAGAGGAATTCATGTTCGACGGGACTATGGTTAATAGTACAACTTTGAAAGAGTGGTTGCAACGATATACAGTGGTACAGCATCTGATGCAAAAGCCTATATAGTTATCAATTTTAATATTTTTAAAGCATAGGTAACAATAAATTTGTACTGGATTATCTGTATGTCTTTATGCAAATAATAATAGCTTTTGTGTTTAGTTTGTTTCATTCTATTTATTTAGAAAATGAACCGAATCTTTCACCAGGAAACCATTTCCTATAAGACCCTCTCATTCGCTGGGCCACCACTAATAGCGAATGAGAGAGTCTTATGGGGTACTCGCGCTGAAAGTGAGGGAGACGTTTTCATACGGGACTCCTCCGAATCTTGACAATAATGGAGTCCCAGCCGGCGGGAAAGGCTTCCTCCTCTACGCGTGGACCTGGCTTGCCTCGCCACTGCTGGCTGTCCATTCTCACTCCATCGCTCTTCCCTCTAGCTTCTACCACGAATGTCATTAATGCCGCACAATGTACAGGGGGTTTGTTTGCTAAGTATATAGATACATTCTTAAAAGTAAAACAGGACTCTTTGGGATAGCCGATGGGGTGCAGCGTTGAGAAGAGTAAGCAAAGTTATCTAGATGATTATAAAACGGCTGAAGGAATTACGTTGGATCACGATCATATAATGAAAAACTCAGGGCTACGAGCAATGGCCAAATTATGTCTTCACTAATTTTGGGGAAAATTCGGACAGCGAGAAAATCAACTAAAAACTACGGTTGTAACTGAGGTCTGACTTCCTTAGAGACAGTTACCGATCTAAAAAAAAGAAATTATTGGTGTTCTACCAGTTAATGATGATGTAGTATACGTCAATTGGCGTAATACCGAAGATACCATTGAACCCTCCCGAATCATGAATGTAGCGATTGCAGCGTATACGACTG
>JARPRG010000383.1:121440-134993 GCA_031001745.1 Hartigia nigra
TTGGCAGTCATAATATTCAACGAAGGGTTCCAAGGGATTTTAAAAATAATGACAATCATGGGATGCCCCACTGGACGTATAGCTCATGCTTACGTAGAAAAACGTGATGAAAAGCGGATCTCGCGCTTCGAGCGGCGCGCCAGTGATGTCACCAAAAACGCCAGAATTGCAGAAAAAACTGCTCTGAAAGACTTTCAAGAGGAGGAGGAAGGTGTACTCCATGGACCAGATATCGCAGATTAATGGTAAGTTATAATTTTTATAGTTGTAACTGTACTTGAAACTTCAAACGCGTTTTTCTCAAAACTATGTTTTTCAAACTATCGTCCATCATATGTCAAGAACGGCTTGGCCGATTCACTTAAAATTTATAGGGTCAACTCAGCACATATAGAAGCACGGAATGGTCTATTATCACCCCAAAATTTAAAATATTTCTATTTTTTTTTTTAACGAAAAGTTGGCAGAAAATATATGAAATTCGAAATTTTTTGTTCCAAAGTCTGTAAAAAATTCAATTTTCAAAATTTTCTTTTCATAATAGTCCATTCCGTGTATTTAAGCTTACAGATTAAAACGCCGTCGATTTTTTTAGTTTCAGATAAGCCAATCAGCTGATTTCGTGGAGGGAGTGAGCGTCCATTTTTTCGAGGCAGGTGTCTTCAGAGCGCTATAACTTTGGTTCTAATGAATATTTTTAACTAAAAACTTATATGGATACTCTTGAAACACTTACAAATAAATGATAAAAACTCCAAAGTTCTATCTCTTCACTGGTCCTCACAAAAAAATCCCAAAAAATGCTTAAAAATCAGACAGTCAAACCAGAGAACCCCCTTATACAATTTTTATTATACCTTGGATCCCTGATTCTTTTCCACCTATCCTCTCTCTCTCTCTTTTCCTATTCAAATCTTCTATTACCCTAAAATCTAAATCCCCTGCTTCCTCTCTTTTCTCTCCCTCTGGCATCGTCAAACCTCTCTCCCTGATGAAATTAAACCTCTCCTCTTCCCATTTCGAATTTCTCCCCTCCACCCTTGTCCTGCTTACGATCTCTTTCCAGTATTTCCCTGCCAAATTATTTCTTCTCCTCTCTACCACCCTTTTTTTCAAAATTTCATGTCCTTTGCATTACCTTCATTCTCATTTTTGCCGCACCTATCACCGTTCCCTCCATTTCCATATCTCATAATACTCCATACTCTATAACCGTCCATACCAATTTGTCGAAGATCCATAATCTCCTCTCCCAATCCTTCTAAACCTCCTATTGCCTGTTTCCAAGATCTGCCTCATTACGATCCCGGCTTTTTTCACTCTCTCTCTTGTATGCGTCTCCTGTCCTCCATTCTTTTTGAGTATACATCCTAGGTAGCTGAATTCCTTTACTTCCTCTGTCCTCCTTCCTTCCCATCTGCAATATATTTTTGTATCCAATCTCCTCCCTTTTTAAATCTCATTATCTTCATTTTCCCTATATTCAGTATTAGCCTTTTTCCGTTCAGTTAACCGTCCAGCCTCCTTATCGTCGCTTCCATTTCTCAATTCTTCTCCGCCAAAACAACATTATCCGCATACGCCGAATACTTTTTCTTCTCACAGCATCATTCCCCCTACCTTTCTCCCTTTTATCATTACCTCCTTAATATCTGCCATCAACAGTATGAACAGATATGGAGCTTAACAGACATCCCTGCCATACTCCTCTGGTTGTCAAAATTCTTTTAATACTTCTCCCTCTACCTTGACCTTCTTTCTCGTTTTCCAATACATTTCTTCTATGCTTATCCTTAGTTCAATCCTTACCTCCCTCTCCTTCAACGCCTCCCATAGCTTATCCCTGTCTACGAAATCAAAAGCCGCTTTCAAATCTATGAACAATGTCACTAGCTTCCGATTCGTGACTCCATCCCTTCCAGGTGCTTACCTATCTGTCAAATTCCTTATCACCTATTTGGTCTCCTCTTTGCCAATGTCATCTTCATTATCTCCCCTAAGGCTCCGTTGCCCTCTTATCGCCTTCTCTTCTGCGTCACCTAACAGTCCCATGAAATATTCTTCCCATTTTTCCATTCCAATATCCTCAATTGCCCTCCACCTTTTTTTTCCTTTGGTTTTATAAATTCCTACCGTTTGTTTTCCGTCCTCGCCTCTCAGCTTCTTTTATAAACCTCTCATTTTTCTCCTCGAACAGCCTATTTTACACCGTTGAACATTAATACCCTTTGAGGCTATAGTAAGAGCTTACCCTCAACACACACCGAACGCTATCCCTATTCTCCTACTTTGACTTTCATGAGTCTCACAAAACTGTGATGCTTTTCAACGACAACTGTAACATTATGATATCCTTATAATACTACAAGAATAGATAAGATTGATTAGTGACTGGAAATGTCCTCAATGTGATTCTTAATTTGATAACGAAATACGATTTATTGTAATAGCGTCTGACTCCCTCACTTTCAGCGCGAGTCCCCCATAAGATTCCATCACATTGTCTTTTCTGCCCATGTTAGGTTTTCCTCTATTCGCTCCTTTCTCCGTTTCAGCGCCATCTTTCCTTCATCGCCTGCCGTTTCTGCTCCAAACTTCCTACCTTTACCACCGCCATTCCCCCTTTTTCTGCTGTCTCCCTTCCGACCTCTCTTACGCTTCTGATGTCCACTTCGGCCCCTATGGCATTTATCACTTCTTCCATTTCCTACCTACCCCTTCTTCCTTTGTTTTTATTCGATTTATTATATTTTCCCTTCTCCCCCCCCCCCGCCCCACACCTTTCTTCAATCTTATTTTGCTTGCCACTATATCTTTCATTCTCCTGTTCCTTCCTCTTGTTACCCTACCTTCCTCTACTCATCTGGCTCTTTCTTCTAGCGCTTTTATCTCCTCTGCCCGCCCCCCATACTTTTCTTCCCACCTCTTCTATTTTCCCGCTAAATTCACCCATCTTTTTCTACATTTCCTTCCACTCTTCCTCCCATTTTTCTTCTCTTCTCTAAATCCGTTCCCTCAGTTTTTCCATCTCAACTCTGAAGTCTCTCCCTTGTCCTTTCACCTCTTCCAGTCATTCTCTTATTTCCACACTCATTTTCCTCAGCAAGTCCACTATGTTCTCTTCCCCATCCTTTTTTTACAGCTCCCGCCACTTCCAAGAGCCTGGCCACTTTCCGGTTCTTTCCAAACGCCCAACTCTCCTCTTTTCTCACCCTTCCTTCTTTCTTCTCCCCTTCCTATGCCTCCCTCTTATTATTCAAAAAGTCCTCTACTGATCTAAAATTCCCTCTCCTTTCCAGCACGAGCCTGTCCGCGTTTCTCAATCGTCCCTTTTTCTTTACCTCTACTCACTTCTTTGTATCCTTGTCTGCACCTGACATTTTCCAGCTGGTTCTCATGGCTCCTCCTTATTAACTCTTCGCATCTCTTTACCTTCTCGTTACTGATTATCCCACTAGATGGCTCCTCTATTTCCGCCTGTTCTCCCACTTTTCGTTACTCCCTCATCCACACGGTTTCTAACCTTGAAAATCTCCTTTCTGTTCACCTCTAGTTTCTCTGCTCTTTAATCTCCCACGCTCTTTTTTCCCTCTCTTACTTCCTTTTCTCCATCCTTCCACTTTTTCTACCTCGTAAACATTTTTCTTTTTTTCTTCCACCACACTACGAAACGACTCTCTTACTTTTGCATCTCACGCTCTTACCGCTCCAGAAACGTAAGAAACTGCACTGTTTAAATTACTTTTTCACTAACTTAAAAATATACAATCGGAGTTTCTGCTATATATCTTTTCTTTCCTGTCTAATAAAAAGATTAATATGAGTTTCAACCGTTTTATTGCAGACAAATGAGATGAAACATGCTGAAATAGATGTGGAGTACCGCAGGATACCTGTCTATACGTAATGGAAGCCCAGGAAGTCTAAACGTTTAGAGTTAACCTTCAACGTCCTCATCTTTAGAGGGCTGATTGATAATTTTTTCGAATCTTTTAAAACTCGTTTTAGGAAAAAGTTTGTATGTAAATAAATTCTTTGCACAAAAGTAAAACATTGTCTTCGAAACATTTAATGTCTTCCAATCCTCTAAAACTTAAATACACAAGATGTTCTAGAAGACATCAGGCCTATCGAGAGATTAAAGAATGCCATGTGTAATTTTCGAAAAATTTCTTATATTTCAATAAAGCTATCAAACCTCTTTAATTACAGTATGCAAAACTAACTTTTTTCTTGTAAAATCAATTGTTTTAATAGACGCTAATATGATTACGCAGAATTTCACCGAAAATTTGATTAACCTATACAAGTTTTCAACAAATAATGCAATTTTTCTGAATAATTTTGTATGATTTACAATATTTCTAATCATCATGGATAATATACTTATATTAATTATTTGCTATTTATTAGTAGAAAAATAAATCTTAGCTAATATTCAATTCTATTTGCTTTCTAAATATGTATACAAAATTTAATATAAAAAAATTAATCGATTTTATTCCGGCTTATAGAAGGTGAGTCTTATCAAACCTCCAAATTTGGTGGGACTTAATGCTGCGAAGGCACGTCCAATCAGACCAGCTGTCACGCAGACTACGTTGAAGCGTGGTGGAAATATGTAAATAAGGTTCGAAGAGTTAATAATAACCATTTAACGTAGACATTTAATTTAAACAGATATAGGGGTCTAAAGTAAAAATCAAAACAAAGAAAAATAGGAACTGCGCCAGCTATTGTGATTATTATTTTCGCTAATAATTATAAAAACTACTCGAATTGTTCGCGTCGTTCTCAATACAAACATATAGTCAATTTCAAAACGATTCCCAAACTCACTGCAGAGTTCATTCTGAAATCGACTGGTATGCACTTCTTATTCTAACCTTAAAGTCATTTAATGTCTGGGTTTTGTAAACCTCATTTTTCACGTGTACCGAAAGATAAAAATCTAGAGAAGTTAAATCAGGAGATCTTGTTCGCTGTGGAAATATATTATCTCTCCCAATTCACCGTTTCGGAAATACGTCTTTAAAAGTAGAAGCCTTGTTGAATTTTGCTGAAAAAACGCGGTTCGGTTACACAGATTACAGAGGAACATGTGCAGTTATAAAATGCATTTGACTGGAAAACACCGATTTTCCTATACGTTTTGAAACACGGCACCGCAGTATGTTATGATAATTATATATTAATATCTTTCGTATAATGCGGTGGTGCATCATCATCT
Source organism: Hartigia nigra (assembly GCA_031001745.1). NCBI lineage: Eukaryota > Metazoa > Arthropoda > Insecta > Hymenoptera > Cephidae > Hartigia > Hartigia nigra. The sequence continues at coordinate 126,671 of JARPRG010000383.1, forward strand.
TAAAACCACATACGACGAGTAGCAAGAGCAACATTTTCAATAGATTGATAAGATATTTGACAAGGAGTCAAAAAAATCAAATCGAAAAAATAAGGACCAATGTCATTTCTAAAGATACCGCACCAAATATTAACACCCCATTGATTCGATATCTTAATTTTCGAATCTAATGTGGATTTTCTTATGACCAATAGTGCAAGTTATACCAATTGATCACACCCGTATTATTAAAACAAGACTCGTCAGAAAACGTGATGTTAGATAAAAAAATATCTACTGAGAATACTTTCTCAGTTAACCAATGACAAAAAACCATTCTGGCCACAAAATCACCACCATGCAACTTTTGCATTAGCTGCACATGATACGGGTCAAATTTGTGTCTTTCTAAAATTTTGGATATGAACAATTGAGTGATATCAACAAAGTATTAACTAATCTATTGAGTACCGATATTAGGGTCAACGGCAACGGTGGCTAAAACTAATTCCTCATTAACACCGCTTGCAAGCTCAATTAGGTCTGACCCCTCACCGTTTTTGTACAGAACCCACTTGGTATAAACAAGTTTCTAATTCTGAAAAAACCTTATGAGATGGGAAGTTATCCCTGCTAAAAATCAGTAAAATACTTAATACGTAGTCAATATTAGTGATGATTAATGAATCACAAAAAATCAAACTTACCAACAAAGTTTCATGAAAATTTAGATACAAAAAACAGCCAATAAAACTAGCATTATTCATTCATTGGCAAATGCTTGACCTATTTGGATATGTAATCCTATAAACTCTAGCAGGATGACTACCATTTTGTAGGCATTCGCCGTAAGCAAGCAGCAAATCAACATACTTGTCTGTGCTGAACGCTATCATTATTTCATGAACTATAAATCACGGCCAATAGTACTATCTCTACTTATAGAACCATGTGTCCTAATAGATTGTCGAATTTGTGATCGAGCATTGCTTTCCTATCCCCACTCGTATTATCGCTCAGCAAATCAGATTCGACCAATCTACAAATTCGACAGTCTATATTTTTCTTTGTTTTGATTCTTGCTTCAGACTCCTGTATCTATTAAAAATAAATGTATGTGTTATACGTTTATTATTAACTCTTCGCATCTTATTCCCATACCCCGACTATGCTTCAACATAATCCGCGTGACAGTTAGCCTAATTGACCAAATAGACGTGCCTTCACAGCAATTAAGGAGGCTCGCTTGTTTCATATATATGGTAATTTTTTCTTTTTGCCAATAAATAGTATACTGCCATTTTCAAACATATTTGCTACACGATATATCATGATTGGCCAAAGAAGAAGACCAGAGACGTATACATTTTTTTTAATTTTCACATTCTACACTGTTTTAATATTGCTGTGAAAAGTGTAAAAAAATAATTCCAACCAGGTTCATAAAAAATTATGGCAACCATTTTTAATGTGAAATTGTTGTCACACAAAAATTTCATGCATTTTTACCCTTCAGAGTCTGAAATATTTGACGTCAAACTAACACGGCAAGTATAGTTAAATTGTGCAATTTACGTTATTTTCATTGCATATATCTCGGAAACGGAACGGTCGATATTCCTCAAATGTTGGGACTATATGTATTAAGTATTCATTTAAAGAATCCAAAAAACTTAAAGCCTTAAGCTGGATTTCGTCTTATAGTCATAACTCCTTAAGTCCCACCTATTTTGGAGGTTTGATAAAACTTAACCTCTATACTATTAACTACTATAATCAGGCCATGAGTAAAATGTGCTTTTGTGATAGATTCAAAACAATGTAGTCTCTAGGAAACCACACGTGCCTTTGCAAATAATTTTTGTTACACAGTATGCATCTGTATAGTTTTGCACTGAATAATATGAAATCTTTTTATTTTAGCATATATGTCTGCGATATAATGGAATGCCATGTGTGATTTGCTAAGGATTGCATTATTAGCGATCTATCAAAAAACACATTTTACTCATGAACGGGCTGTAGGCATTTAGTTCCCGTAGGGGCTGTGAAGTAGAGGACGTGGATCCTACACAGTTGAGGAAGGGTATTGCTGCTCCTCACGGACTCCTAGGCACATCATTTACCAACAAGCGGAATTGGTATCTCAAAACCCCACGAGAGGGCGTCACAGTATAGAACGTGCCAGAATGGCTGCTTATGCAATAAAGTCTGGCGAAAGGTATTACTACGGGGTACGGGCAAGCCCCGTCCGGCGTGGGTCTCCCTGGTGGAGATCCCCGGCACGCCCGTACATCTGGTGTTGGCCTCGTAGTGGCAGTCGGTTGCTCACCAGTGCATACTGGCAGAGACGTCCATTTTATGGTGATATGGTAGAACTCGAAAAGGACCTATGTCCGGCGTACCCACCGTCAGATGGGTAGTTAGAATGCAGGGGATATAAAATACTCGATCGGCAGCGATCGTCCTGCTTCTAGTGTCTAACGATCGACCAATACGTAATCGGTACCTAACAAGGGCGTGTTAATCGAACGGCTCGATTCCGGTAACTAACCACTATAAAGTGGAAGAGACTTCATTCTGGTTAGCTTACTAGCTGCGAAGGGGCACTGCGCCCCAGTAGCGGGCCCTTAGTGGTTAAAATATTACTGGGAAAAGGCTTCGGAAGCCATACGGGCAACAATACCTGTAGGCATTTAGTAAACAAACAATTTTGTAACTTAATCTGTAAACAGAATCCTTTAATGAGTGGAAACCATTATTAGAAAAAATTATAATATATAAATTAGTGTTAGTAATTCTGAACATTTTTTTATAACGTAAGCTTATACTGTATCTTCTGATTTTAATGAATAACAAAATTTACGAGAGATTAGAAATAAATTTTTTTATAAATAATAAGGAAAATAAATGCGTTTAAAAATAACTGCCAAAATCTAAGCTTTACAATGAATTAAGCAGATTATGGCACAATTAACCAACAAGTTGCTAAAATATCAACAAAAGCTATTAATCTTAAGGCGATGTATCATTGGTCACATCGCTTTCCTCAGGCTCAATAAGTTCCAGCGGAAATCCTAATTTCAAAAGATCTTGAGGTGTTAATTCACGAATAAAAGAGTGAAGCGAGATCAGTGCATATTGACTAATACATTCCAAAAGCCATTCATTGAGTACTGGTACAGCTTTTGTTCTTTGGTACCATCCTGCAGGAAGAAACAAAATTTCTATACATATATCTCAAACGAACAAATAAACTTAATAATATAGATAAAAATAAATATTCACCAATCAGTTCATTGTCGTGAATAACATCAGGGATTATAATGAATTTCCACTGATAATCCGACGCTGCTAACGCATCAAGTGTGCGAACGATATGTCCTCCAGTAGAACGCACAAGATCCTAAAAATAAAAATTCTTCTGTTTCAGTGTGCCGCCAATTGCAAATAATGAAAAACACTAAAGTGGACTACAGGATTACCAGCTAAGAGTATCAAGTAAGTATTCTCATATTCATTAAATAATTAACTAAATAAACGGACAAAAAACTACATGACAGTTTTTAAATATTCATATTGTACTTTTTACTTCAGATGTAACTGATATGTAAAAATACAAAGAGAAAATTATATACGAAAGGTTGTCAATCAAAATCTAGTATTATCAGGATACACTGGAATTATGAAAAGAAATGTCATACCTACATAAATTAATACTATCAAAGCACCAAGGAATATTCTACAGACTATATTTCATCGAATCTTTTATAGCCTACAATCGTAAAGCATATACCCGAGGAAACCCTTGAATTTCTGCTATTCCACGAGGAAAAATCCAGTGAATCCGATTAGGCGAACGTGAAAAAACAATTGAGCGATTCTTGAATTAGGGATTTCATAGGGGTTTTCACAGTGTAGCCAATTACGAAATTACTGCACAATGCTCGATTAAGTAGAACAGAATTAAACACGGATTATTTATTATTATTAACTACTAATTATATTATAAGTTAGTTTAGGTTAGGTTGGTAAAAGTTTTCAACTAACAATAATCGCACCTTGGACAAACCTCATTGGTTACGATATCGTTAGGTTAAGTTAGGTTAGGTTGGAACAGTCAATGACCCGTCTCATGTTAGGAGTAGAGCAATTTCTGTGTCTAATTGCAAAACCGCAGGGCACGATAGTTTTTATCTGGTTACGATAGGTCAGGGTAGATTAGAATGTTAAGTGATCTATATTTAGTTAAGATAAATTGGAACGCGATCAATTAAAGGGACTCCAGACATCTTATTTACGGTGCGAGTGAACTGTTAACAAAAAGTGTAAATAACACGATTCTGATAAAAATTCATTTTCAAAACGGAGTTCAGCGCATATTCTGCAAGGTTAACAGTCTATTTGACACGACTTTCGCAACAATGAAGTGAATATTTAAAGAGTAATTCGACCCCAAAATTTCGATATGAATTTGAAGAATGCGAATAATGTCGGGTCGCTTCTTCTTCAGTTTTGGGTCAATTATTACGAAAGTAGTGTCAAAATGATAATTAATCTTGCAGAATGTGCGCTAAATTCCGATTTGGGAAAGAATTTCTGTAAAAATCCTGTTATTTACGATTTCGATTGACATTTTATTCGCACGGTAAATAAAAGGTCGGGAGTCTCATTACGATAATTTCTATAAAAAAAATAGTTTACGGAGAAATTTCCATGACCCGTCGATTAAAGTTACCTAAAAAGTAACCACCCCTTTTTTGAAGAATTTACATTATCCATATACTACCACCATAAACTGGAAATAACAATTACAAAACTACCGTATATTGTTTAAATAACATATCACACTAGTAACTTGACGTAACTAGTAGCTAGATCAACGCACAATGATTCTATCGGAGAAATAATTGTTTTTCCTATTTAACACTTCGGTAAACAACAGTACACAATAGGATGAAATTTACGACATTAGTATCTACAAATATTTACAAAGAAGATTGCATTGTGACGTCTCGAAATATAGGGTATTTTTTATGTGTTGTAGAGCTACTCAAGATACATACGTATGCAAAAAATTAGCGACTCATATGACCATTTGATACATCAAAATAGCCCGCAAAAATTGGGGAGATTCCAGTTTTTTAAATATATCTCGTAAACTATGAGAGATAGAAAAAAACTTTAAATAAACGATAAGTTTGTTTTCAAATGGCTTATCGAAAGCTGTTATTAATTTATCCCAAGTTGCAAAAATATACCGCTCGCCTCATGATGGTTGCATTTCATAAAATTTTTATTTTTTTTTCCCTAATAGATAGTAGATAGTACTACTTATGCACGGAATATTCTAGATATCGTTTCGAATGTTAGGTTAGCAATTTCTGCAATTTTGTTCGAAGCAGATTTTTTGGTCGCAACTTGATTGAAGTAATTGAGCTAGACCCAATAGTTGTGCTCTTTTAACCTTTAACTACACATGTGCGGTCTCACAAACCTCACCTATTTTATGTTCAGCCCTTCAGTTCAATTTTTTTATAGAACAAAGCTAGCGTTTTTTCTAGCTTGACAAATATGGCCATATTGTGATCAACAAATTCGTTTAAACTGAGAGGAGAACGAAGTAAAACTTTACTATCGAGCTATTCTATTCGTCATAGCGACCTTCCAATCGAGTTTCACAGATTGAGGTCTCACAGACCTCACCTTGTGAAGTATGTTCCTAAAGCCGGATCTGTGTAGTTAAGGGTTAAAAATCAATTTAATAATGCAGATTTGGTTATTTTTCAAAGCCAAACCACTACTTTTGCCGATTACTCCTACTTAAATATTGTCATATAACATAGTATTATATAAACGCGTGAATATTTTTTTACGAAGAAATGTTTGGACACTTCTTATTAAATTGATCGAACGTTTTTATCATTCTACTAAATATATTCGGCTTTTTAATGCGTAGTTGTACGATCTACCTTAGGTCACTCCGAACGGTTTATGGAACAAAAAATATATATATAAGTAGTGCTATCCATGTTATAATATGTTAGGAAAAAAAAAAAACTGTTTCTGAAATACAACAATTATGAGGGTGAGTGGTGAATGTTTTCAAATAGTAATAAACTAATACCAGCTTTTGATAGGCCGCTCAAAAACAAACTTACCGTCTATTTAAAGTTCTATGTTGGATAATTTACGAGATATATTGAAAAAACTGAAAATTCCTTCAATCTATCAAATATTCATATGGCCCGCTAATTTTTTGCATACGTATCTATCTTGATTAGCTCTACAACATATAAGAAAATCACACCCTATCTGTCGGGGCGTCACCAAGGTAACATTCCTTGTTTATATATTTGTCTACCTCGCAAATGTTACCATACCTTAAAGATATATTTGCTATACCTTGCTGGATATTGCTACATTGTATAAACAGTGATTACATCTTCTATTCGTTCTTAAATTCAACTTGCTATCTTTAATATATATCAAGTATATCCTGGTAGCACTGTCCTTTATAATATTGTTTCAACGTTCTTTAAGGAATGATTCATATAAAAGTTTCTCTGTATAGAAGTAGCAGGAGCTTAAATCAATATCCGTCTTCTAATTCATATTTAACTAACCGAGCGACAATTTTGAAGAGAGCAAGGTAATACGAAGTTTGTAATCAAACTATCCGTATGGATCGATATTTATACATTCACATATGTACATTTTATTTTAATGTATTCATATATCCAGGTTTCTATTATCCATCATTCATAAGCAATATTTTTCTATAGATTGATCTAATGTAAACTTTACGTTGATACACAAAACTAGTAAAGAATTAACAAGAACATTATAGCGTCTTACCTCATAATTTTCAACAGTAGCGCCCTTAAATGGTCCAATACACAAGAATGCAAACCCTTCGAAAAGAGCACCCCGCTGCAATCTCGACTTCCTCGAGACCGGCTCATTGGAAAATATGTCCAGAGGTTCATACTTCTCTTCGTCAAGTAAAGTTTCCTGTTTTAAGGAATCTAAAACCCATGAATATGAAACCACCCATTTTCTATGTGCAATAGCTTGTAGATATTTTAACGTTCTAGGAGCGGAATTATTTTCCGGATCTGTCGCGACAATAACGTGCGTCACTTCTGGACGAAAAACATTAGTAAATTCAGCATTTACTAGTTTAGCAAAACGTTGCACATTTTTAATTTGCTCGTTTGACAAGGTGGTGCATAAGAAACATAATTCAGACTTTGACTTGAAGACTTGTGATTTTGCAGACGTTGACGTCACTGTAGTACTTAGGTTCAATTGAGACTTCCGCTCTTTAAGACGGGCTTCGGGTACTACCCAACTATTTCTAGCTGTGTGCGAAATTTTTGGCGTGCTTTCATACAGCATGAATAATCTACTATCACGATTCGGTGTCTCCAACACCTTGGAACCACAAGCCGAGACTGTATTACTATATGATGCTACTGGCTGTTCTTCTCTCGGACAGTTTATAATTGGTGTTGCTATTGATGGCCTTTCTATTATTTTCGGAATTGGTGTTAAATTTAGTGACATCCAGTTTTCTCTAGATGATGTGTTCGGGGCGTGCGGACTTCTGAAAATACAATAAACTCAATTAACGTTCCGCTTATTTTTTAAGTACTAATAAAAGCTTTTATCTATATCTTATTTGTTTTAATACGTAATTAGTAAGAAAATGTTATAGTAATCCAAAATTTGCCGGACGCAGAAGTATGGCGTTATTTATGACATTAAAGTAGATAAAAACAGTAAACTTTATTTCACGTGTAGCATTTATCAAATTCTATCTTACACAATTTGTCTATCTCCAAGGATTCAGAAAGCAACCTGGGAAGGTTTATAATGCTGTGCTGAAGATATTTCATTATTGAAAAATCTCACCCCTATTCTTTGAGTCATCGATTGCAATGCAACACGGATTAATAAGGAAAGATTCTATTTGAATTCATGGAAAGTTTTCGTAAAGCCATCGTATCATGTCACAGCAAAGCTCATATATATATATATATATACTACTTGGTACTACAACTTGGCGGGTCCGTGCATAGCTTCATGTACATTTGTGTTCATTATGCCAATCTTCAATCTCAAAACCAACGTTAACTTTCTTTATAGAGCATATCAAACATGAATCGTCGAACATAACCACGGTAAGAGCCTAATAACAAACATATAGGCTTAGAATATTATTAGGTCTGCTCAAAGTAAGTACTGTGAAATTCCTGACACGAACCCGCCAAGTAGTACTCGATAAGGAATCATCTAACGTTTTATTAATTATTAAATGATCATTAAATCATAATTAAAC
>JARPRG010000383.1:138343-150136 GCA_031001745.1 Hartigia nigra
ATACGATACATCTCCCGTAAATCTACCATCGATCTACCATGAACTTGACGGGGACCTGCACCAGGCCCTAGGAAATAGATAGAATTTTGGGACACCCTGTATAATACTCGTATATACAAATTAGTCTTGTCTGTTTTTTGAACAATTGCGCCCGAACAATTTAGCCGAATTGACTTGAAAACTGGCTTGGTAATAACTGAAACACCATATTAGAACATAAGCTATGTGTTATCCTCTTACTCCTACTCATATTCTTGCAAAATTGCAAAAACCTCTCCTAGCTATCTATCCGTACCAATATCGCTACTCCTACCAACTTCAATTCGCAGGCGGCGCTTTATTTCTACCAAGTGATGCACATATAATAAGAAAATCTGGAGTGCTCACATCATTTTCTTCTTTTACATATATAGAATAGAATATCGGTCCGTCCCTATTAATTCCTAAACACGGTCGTCAATCTGGATTAATTTTTGTGCAGGTATTGTCTAGGACTCTCCGGAAGATATAGGTGAGCATGAAACCTGGGCACACTACCCCCTCCCCTTGATTTCATCCCCTTGACACTTTGTGTTGTATACACAGGGTGTCTACGAATAACCGCACACGAGAAGCATAGTTAGATTCTTCGTTAAAAATAAAAAGAACATGTTTAAGGGTTTTTAACCTTTTAGGTCTAAATTTGGAGATAACTAGTACCAAAATTTGAGACTATTACGCTCGTTTTCTTCAACGCGTTCAAGCTTTAAACTTGGTTCATCTACAAAATGAAAGTATCTGATTGGCTAATCACATAGTTAAACCGAGTTTAAAGCTTGAACTGCATCGAAGAAAACGGGCGTTAGTCTATCACTGCCCAGCTGGGCGAGCTCACAACTGGAATGTTACGCCCTACTTCCCACCGTTTATTGTCCTAGTCCATCCCTTTTCATTCAAGTTTTGTTTTCGAACAATGTTAACACCCATAAAGCCTGTCTGTTTATTGAGAATACTTTTCAGCATTTATTTTAATTAATTCCATGTCACATTAGTCGTTAATCCTCTTGCGGTTCTATTTTATAGTATTTCAATAGTATTTTCACCGAATCAACGCGGGTGAAAACATAAGAGGGTTAATAATGAGTAATATACACCTATACAAATGAATCCTTCTTTGCTTAACAATAAAACGACTTTCAAACATAAAATTATTGCTGAATATGTATTGATTTATCAATAAATTAAAACGTGAACCTGAGTGAAAGAAGATGGACTAGGGTGGCAAACGGTAGGAGGTGGGACGTGGCATTCTAGCCGTAATTCCGCTGATCTGAGCGCTGATAAATTAAGAGTCGGAAACTTTGATACTAATTATCTTCAAATTTAGACCTTAAAAAATTAAAAACCCTGAAACAGGTGTTTTCTTTATTTTTAACGAAGAACCTAAGCATGCTATTCATGAGCGGTTAATCGTAAACACCTTGTATAAGAAGCTCTGTAATTAACAAAAATCACTTTAAAAAAAATTAAATATTAAAAAGTTTCGAAAGTATAAGACTGTCTTTTGGGCATTCAAATTCGTTTTTCAATACTTCAAATAAATTCTTTTAAAAGCTTGAATGAATAATTTTATAGTACACCCTTGAAAACCTGTTTCAAAATTATATAACATATAGATTCATGTAAGTAATCAAGGTAACTGTTAGAGAGTGCTTTATTTAATCAAATTAAAATATTTATATAGAATTAATCAGTCCAAACACTGAAGGTTCTTCTACCATAAAAATCGAATAGACAGACTAATGTCAGTAAATGCGTTTCGTCTGAATAACCACGTATAATAAAAAAGTAAAAATGTATATCATAATAAAAAAGATTTTCTGCTGAAGATAATAACTTAATTATAGTTGTCTAGCTTCTATTATAAAAATTGGATCTAACCAGGAATTGGACTAGTTTCAACTAGACTTTGAGTTCACTATGACATATCTTGCATGTTGCCGCGGGGGAATTCAATGAAAGGGCAATGCAAGGGGAAAAGCAATGTACATAACCTAAATCAGAGTTTAACCCATGACCCTCTCCAAATTTCCTCTCATTTAATTCACCCTCTCATGTAAATACTAATCCTGTTTTTCCTGATAATGAATTCCTGTTTTTTAAGATAAAACAAAGTTTTAAATAATGTTTAATTACGAACTTTTTCCTCCGGCGTACGTTTATACTAAAGAAATCCGGCAATTTTTGAATACTGTATAAAAAACAAAAAAATTGAGCGTTTTAAAAGAGAAACAGAATATTAAAATAAAACTGACTCACACTTTTAATTTATTTTGAGGCTTTTCTTCAACAACGTCATTCTCGCTGTATGGTATGTCATAATCCTAAAAAATGTGGGATGTTGATTAAAAATTTATATTAAAAATGAAGTTTTTATACTGTTAGTTGTCATCAAAGTAATAGCTATACCTTATTACAGGAATTTGGAGAACAATTTTTGGCATCAGTTGTATGTTCCAAAATTGATTTTCTTTTCTTCAGAGAAGCGTTTTGCGATGCCATTTGCTCGACAGCAGGTGTCTTTACAACTTTTACTTTGCTTTTACCAAAAAAATGTTTTATATTTTTAAAAGGCGTCATTCCTTCTGTGCTACTCGTCAATGAGTCACGTTCACAAAAATTATGTTCATTCATGTCCTTATCGGAAACTCCTTTATGCTGATTATCCATTGTAGCCGACGTGACTGATTGAGAATCTGATTTCTTCTCATCAACCACATTCTTATTTCTGGTATTTTTCTCCTCAAATTGGTAATCTGTGCTGCTATTTACAGCTGTTTTTAATAATTTATTGCAAGCATCTTGTGCTTTCGTTCGATTTAATTTCAATCTGGAAGGCACTAAACGTTGTTGGCTACTTTCATCCAGAATAATTGAGTTGTGCTCTATGGTTGATAAAACTTTATCCTGCGTTACATTGACATTACAATTTTCTTTGTTTGAATTATTAGAAAACTGTGATAGATTAAAAAATTCCTTGAACTTCTTTGAGGCACTTTTCATTGATGAATCAACATGTAATTTCGTTTGTTCAGGTTTGCTGCTCGCTGGCGAGTCACCTTGAACTGTGTCCTTAGAATCTAATGGCGCGTTACTGGATTGGCATGATTTAAAAAAATTAGATTGATCTGCTGGGTTAATTTTAGGAGGTGATGATGATTGCTCATGTTCTCCCTCAATAGTTAAGTCTACAAACAGTTGAGTATCCACATTTGCTATTGCTTCATTAAAATTGTCTTCCATCGCCATTCTATCTTGAGTATCAATTTTGCCATGAGACTGATAATTTGTAACGTGATCCTTATCAGACATTACATTGGCTGTAACTCTGTCCGACAGCAACATGCCATTATTTTTCATTCGATCAACATTTTTAGCAGCCGATTTCGCTGAATCGGAAGCTATAACATTCTTTGTGGGTGTGACCTCACACTGATGTAAATCCTTTTCCGGTATGACAAAATCGTTTTGAATTCGTCGGACTTTCGTCACAATAGTGTCGAAGAAACTTTCCTGTAGATCTTTAGCATTAACGCAACCTTCTGTATCGCTTAATTTTCGTTTTCTTGTCCTGACTTCATCGCATGATTCGTCTGTTTTCGGTGTAAATTTTTCGTCAAAATCAGTGAAGGTAGACTTTGAAATGTTTTTCTTGTTGATGAACAATGATGTTTGTTCGTCGTCACATTGATCAACGTCGACCACGTCCACTTGGCACGTCTTTGTATTCTTCCACGCCATATCAATTGACTTTTCAATTTGTTTAATGTTCCTCGATACAATATTAGTCACCGTGTTGCAATTTTTACTATTATTTTCTTGATTGTTCAATCCAGATAATTTGCTCCTACTACACCAATCATTCATAATCACGTCCACATTCATGTCATCGTCTATTAAACTCGATGTTGATCTTTTTCGATCTACTTGTGATCTTCGTTTGTGGCCCGTGATAACATCACTGAAATTATTCTTCAACGTCTTTTCCGATTTCAAATTAATATAAGATTTGCTACAGGCTTCAATGCCAATGGAATTTTTGGATGGCAGTGACACTTCTAATGGATCGGAATCTACATCAGTACTGTCCTGTATTATAATTCTTTTATAAGTGCGTCTCGGTTCCTGGGATACCCTTCTTCTTTTCTCGCTGGTCTCACAATCCGTTGTGTAATTCAGCTTAGTATTAAAAATATTTCTTGTACCAATAACAGTGCCCGAGTTGCCCTTTCCTGCTAATTGCTTAGTTACCGGCGAATCACAACTCAAATCGCTGTATTTAACTTTAGTATTTTTTTCAGGAGTTTCTTCCACTCTCGGCTCTTTTCTTATTTTTTTTTCAGAATCGTAGTACATAGCTGTACTATATCTTTGTTGTTTTTCACTGTTAATAAAGTTGGGGATCCTCTCATTTTTCGAAATATTATTTGTTTCCAGGACATTTATTTGTTGTTCAACATCCTCATTGTCATGTTGATTTTCACTATCTAAATTATTTAAAATGGATTGACTCGGAAGACCGATATTATTTGATTCTTTATTCATCGACGTCCTAGCAGAAGAATTTTGTTTACTTGTATCATTTTGCCCCAATATTTCATTTGTAGTAGCTCCAACCTCAAGCAACTGTGAAAATGCTTGTAAAGACATTTGACTTCTACTATTTACATACTTATTGGAAAACTCTACATTTCTTTCAGAAAAATCTCGTTTAACGGTAGCTGATTCTTTTTCTTCGATAGTTGATTTCTGTTCATTAATAATTGTTTCTTGCTTTTTAATGGTTACATCCTGCTTTGCCATAATTAATCTTTGTTCTTCTATAGTTAATCTTTGCTTTTCAATTATTAATTTCTGCTCTTCAATAATATTTAAATCTGACATTGCTAAAGACGTTTGTACAAAACGGTTGTTGGTAACTGTTTCATTCGGAAATGCAACGTCATTGGAAGGTCTTATTTGTGCTTTTAACATGCCGGATTTTACACGTCCCATGTAAAAAAATTGGATATTTTTGTTAAATTTTTTAATAGTATTATTTCCGTTTTGTTGTTCTGTACTTGTTCGTTTAGATTCAAGTTTCTCAGTACATTTTTGACTACTGACTGTTTCATTTTTTGTCAAATTACTGGAACGTTTGGAATGAACATTCTCACGTTTTCTAACCGTTTCTGCATATTCAAGATTCGCTACTGAATTTATTGTTTTTCTTGGGTCTGCAGAAATTTGCGGCCTTAAGGTAGAAGAAGCTTCTACATTTTTTGAGATATTTGGACTGTTCGATGCATGTAAGGTTCCTTTCTGATATAATTTATCCCGAAAGTTTGGAATCGAAGATGAAATAGGTGCTACATTCTTTTGTACCACCAATTCATTGGAATAATTATTTGCATCAGTTAAATTCAGTTGTTGCGATAAGCTTCTTCCCTTTGCAAGCGTTAATTTTGGTGGACTCGTCGTAACATTCTGTGAAATACAATTATTTTTTTGTTGTTTTCCACTCTGTATACGATTCGGTGAACCAAAATGTCGAGCAAGTTGTTCTTGGAAATTTGGTGTTGATGATAGTAATGGTATTGCTTCATTGGACGCATTAGAATCATTTAAACACGCATTTTTCGCGGTTATATTATTTGTGGACACACGTTCAATGTCTCTTGATGCCAACTGTAATCGTCGCTGTCTTAAGCTATTATTATGCATTTTATGATCAGGATCAATAAGTTGGTCTTTTTGGAAGGCGACTTCCTCGCATTGACTAACACAAGAATTTGACAGTGACATAACTCTAGGTTCCGAAGTTGTTTTCTCCACAAAATTTAAGCCACGATTATTATTAATATTTGTTTTAATTAATGAATGATTAGTAGTGTTGCTAACGCCACCTGATGAAATAATTGGTGTGTAAGAAATATTACTCATAATCACAGTCGAACCATCCGTATCGCCACTCAGGCTATTTCGGCCAGAACTTTTCAAACTTCTTACGTCATCAATGGCATTAGTCTCTTCAGTATCTTCAATTACATTATCTTTTGATAGAGTGCCTTTGTCAATTCTTTGGTTTCTAGTAGAACTGTTGGAAGATAATTTTGTATTCACAGTATTATTGCAATTACCAAATTGCATTACTCGGGACCAACTGTCGTTTGCTGAAGTATTAACCAATTTCTTGCTAATTTCTTGCACTCTCAAATGTATACCCTTATACTTCAGATTGCTATTGGCAATTTCATCTGCTGTTATTTCAGAAATATTCTTAGACATAATATTGCTTTCTCTACTAGAAGGTTTAAATGTTCTGTCCTTTTCCTCAATAGCTACTGTTGAAAGTTTATTTGTCTTTTTACTGTTTTCATTTGTCCCGGCATTCAATGTTTTAGTTTCATCTGAAGTAATTTTGTTAATGCTCGATTTACAGGAACTTCCTTCTACGTTTAATTCATCAAGAATACCTGTCGCACAAGGCAGGGACCTTTCTGATGGCATGTTTGTATTTCTCAGTCTGTTATGTTTAGTTTCAATTGTTTCCAATTCCTCACCCCATTCCATGGTCTCTAGCCATGCGGCGACTTTTTTTTTCGATACAGTTTCTTGAGTATAATCAATGCCCTTTAATGTTTCCATATATTTAATATTGGCGAGATTAGAGTTTGTGTTATCATTTTCATGGTCCACATCATGACCATCGCTTGATCCAAGACACGTGTCATGTTGGAAATTTTGAGAAACTGTTATCCGTTTTGCCGATTCGTTCAAATTAATAGATCCAGCTGTTGATTTATTTTCCTCCGCGTTTCTTAATAAATGTGACTTTGGTACGTTCATCCTCATGTTTTTCCGTCCGACCAGAATATTTGATTTACATGGCGTTCGAATTCCTTCCCGACCATTTCCCGGTTTATTCACGCAAGTGCGGACTGCAGATAAACATACATATTAATAAATTATATGTAATAGCATTATTAACCCTTGCTCCGTACTAATGGGTCATTTTTGTCCAGAAAATTTCTAATGAAATTAAATCGTCGAACATTAAGGGTCGTGGGATCGCCGCTCCTCTCCCTAAAAACAGTTGTTGAATTTCTATCTAGTATTTTATCTTTATTTAGAAGGATCAAAAACAGTGAGTTTTTTCAGATTTAAAAAAAAAACACTTTTACTCATTAAAAAACGCGCTAGACATAATTGACCCACTTTTACGGTTTATGAGTGCCAAAAATAACAGTAGGGAATAAATATTAAAGCTCCCACGAATCCAGATTAGAAATTATGAAATAATCTATGCGACATATTGTGATAAAATTTTGAATATATAGATCCGCATTGAAACCGAAGGAACAGGACTTTGTCTTATAACAACAAAAAATATGGGCTATGCCTTCGCCTACACAATCACTGCAGTTGATCATATGTCTAATGACGCGGCTTGTTGACTAGATAAATCGAATTGTTTCGATTCAACTTGGCAAAATGGAAAACCCCTATTGTATATTCTTAGTGTTCTTGCATGACATGGTGACCACCATTACTTTTCCAAATGGAGCCCTATATTTATATTCAGTAAAACTGAAGTCAAGAAATATGACAACATATCCATTACGTTACACTATTTTCTTATTAATATTTTTCACCATATGATTTTTATATTCCGAAAGTGATATTAAGTTTATCATTATTTTTGTCATCGTTATTTATAAAGGAATGATATTTTGTTAAACAAATTTTAAAGACTTAAAAGATTATGATTTTGAAGAATAATTATTTTTCAAAAGAAACTCAACAAACCTTAGTGTTATCATACATGGATATATTGCAATTTATAATTCTTATCAGACAAAATTCTTTGAATCTGAATTGATGAATCTAATCACAATATGTTAAAATTCCGTTCAAACGCAAGGACATTTCCAATAATGGCAGGTAATAGATTTGGATAATTAATGGCAGAATTGAATCGTTTAGACCATGATACAATATTTTAGAAAGAAATGCGTATAATTGCCTATTGGAAAAATATTTTAAATTCATATAAAAAACGAATACAGACACATTTCAGCAATGTTTAAAACATTGCAAACATACTGCTACACATATACCGCAAAATCTCAAACGTTCCATAGTAAAATTTATAATATTTTTTACCAATATTGCAGTATTACGCGGAATATACGAATAAATGCGATTTTTCTATTTTAATCAATAGATAAAAATATACCTCAATAAAAAAATATAGATAGTATTTATATATTCAAGATGTCTCAACAAAAAATCAGAATCTCTATAGTTCCTGGAGAAAGGCTTAGCATGCTTTGAAAGTCCAACATAATTTGAAAAAACAGTTTTTCAAAGCATACAAAATTTACTTTTCCAAGCTCATAACAATTCTGGACCAAGTAATTTATCAGTAATAATCAAACGATTAAGATTTAATCTTATGTGCTCTAGAGTAAAACAGATAAGACTGAATCAAAAAAGAATGTAATCTTATTTATCAAGTATTCCTTATAAAACTACAATGCAAAAATTATTAGGTTAACTTTTAAAAAAAAAATGCTATTATGTTGTAGTAAAATTGGACCAGATTCAAGTACATTACCACTTTCAAACTCTAACAATTCAACATCTAAGATACTTAAAAGCATATGCATCTATTAGAACAGTATAACTTTTGGCGAATAATCTTTTGAATACACTTTTCAGTATGCATTCAACTTTCATTATTAAAACTATTATGCGATATCAAACTGGTCTATACTTAAAGCACTGTGTTATATTGAAATTCATCCATTTCAATTTGAAAAAAGGATGTTACTATAATTTTAACTATAAAGTAATTTCTAAGCATATCAAAAATGTATGTTTTATGTTAACAAAAATTAAAAAATTTTGTTTTAGTTAAGAAAAAGCATATTCACACGTCTGATAAATGCATACCAAATATGTAAACCAACTAATTAATTATATGTAATAATTCTATACATTCCCTATGTTAACTTCATAATGTACAATTAAAATCTAAAACACACATACATAAATTTAATGGAATAGATTGAATGAAAGAAAGTGAATATGGCTTTTTTTATAAAAAATACTTTCTACGATAAAATGTTTTGTAATGAATATGTTGAAAATATTATGAATTTAATGATAATATTTTTGTACAAGTTGAGAAAAACAATTTAAAGGTAATAGAAATATTTTTTTTATAAGTTTTATTACTTACTATTAATTCCTATATCAGTTTGTATTGCATCGAAGAGAGCTTCAAATCCTGCACTGAGGTCTTTTGCCTGTGTATCTATGGAAATACTTCGTCTTGAAATGGGCTCTTTACAAAGTGGACACACTGCACCTTTTTTCATTGCCACAGCCATAATGCAATTGTTGCAAAACAAGTGACCGCATCTTGTTTGTACTGGAACTGATAGTCTTTCCAAACTATGATAATAAATATAGAAATTATAAAGAAAGCCAAAAATTATTTAACAAAAAATATATAGCACAGTCACTAATAAAATAATAAATACAAAATAATTCACGTCAATCTTATAACATTTTATGGTTATAAATTCATAATTTTTTATGTTCACAATTATAGGAAATGACAATTATTACGATATAATCATCTTCACTTTATTTCTCTCGTATGAATTAAAAATGTTTAATATATATTGTATCTTTTCTCTAATATACATTTTTTAAGGTCTACTAAATTATACCACTAAGAATATTATAATTCATAAATATTGAAAGATGGTATATACAAACTACTTAATATACCGCATACTTTCGTTCAAGTTTAACATTTATATTAATGATCATGAAAATACAACTTTCTTTTCTTGCGGTATAATTTTTGAAAAACAATTATACCAAACAAAAAGGTATTTAATTCATTCTAATATATATTTTATTATCTATAGCAATCTAACTCGTATGTCAAATACAAGACTGAAGTGCATATTTAATATGCACGGTGGTATGCATGAGATATTTTATATAAAATATTTCAATCTATTTGAATAAGAGATGCTTATGAAATGATTTTTTTTTAATGAAATGTCTATTTTTATATAATACACAATTAGAGGTCACTATAACCTCAAAATTTGAGACTTCGTTCATCCAACTTAAATGAATAAGTATGACGTTAACACTGGCAATCTTACCATATCGCACACTCTAAACATTTTTGGATACACTTCACTATATCAGACAATTTGTCCAGTTGGTTTTCCATTTTCGATGTCATATTAGTAAAACAGAAGCCCGTTTTTTTTTTGGTTAGTACGCACAAAATACTCTCATTCTTCAGATATTCAATATCTTTTCGTCACAAATATACAATCAAATAGTGATACAAACTGATTTAATTAATTTATTAATGAGTTCTTCCACTAAAGATAAACATAATTGAATAGAACACTGAAAAATTAACACTGACATTAGTTTAATATTAATCAATAATGGCGCGAAATAATGCATTTTGACACAATCAACACTACATTTATATGACGGACTTTAAATAGGATTAACCAATCACGCTAGTCTTTTCTTTTTAAACCTTATGCGTGATTGGTTGATCCTGTCTAAACTCGTAAGTCCTGTTTATATTACCCGGCGGTCTAATTCTACCGTAGTACTGATCTAACAGAATTGACGAATAACAGATTCTTTTACTTTTAAGGAATACTTGGGAATTTTTTTTCCGTAGTCTTGATCTATAACTTTCAACAATAGTTATCGGTATCGTTACATATCGATAATTGAATTTTATCTATTCGCCAGTTAGATCTATAAGAATGGAGATATTGCTTTTAAATGAAACACAGTTATCATTATTCAACGATACTAATAGTTGTCAGTAATAATTACACACTAAAAATACAGCATTGTTATAAATTTAAAAAATGACCAATGGTAAAATTCCCATTTTCGTTCGTGAATGAGTTTTTCGTGTTGTATGAAATTTGTATTTGTTTTTGATCGCGACTGGGGAGATTTATTTAAAATTAACCCTTTGAACTCGAAATACTCCTCCCATTCACTAACAATATTCGCCGCTGTACTCGAAATTTGCTTCGCAGGTAATACATTTTATACCGATATTAGTTACCGTCTTTGTTATAACGCTAAAGATTCAGTAAAGTTAAACTATACCCTCTGTTAGGACGAATACGTCTTAACCTTGCGCGGTCGCACTGGGACGAAAACGTTCGCGTACAGTTTTCAACGTCAACGACGAAAATGTTCAATCGCTTTAGAAAATCTAAAAAAAAAGTGCATTAATACTCTTGAATCCTTCTGGAATGTGAATCCCTAATTGTTACATACAAAAGTTATTATATTTTTTGCTATAAATTAGTATCTGAGCGAAAACGCTAGAAAAAAGTGTTTCGGCCTAAATTTCCACAATTAAAAAAAGAGCCATAATAACAAAAAATTACCATAGGTTATCGTCATGGACACTCTAGTGTTACGTTCCGAGCAGCGCGAGAAGCGCGGTAGCCCCGTAACTAAGTGAATTCCGGTTAGCCGAACCGGATTGTTTTATATTTTGTTTGGGAGTCCCCCGCCTCTGTCCCACAGTCCCATGCGGGCCCAGCTATCGGGATGGGTCAGGTTATAGTCGTGTTTAGATTAACAAATAGGAAGATTTATTGATTGTCGCACACACACACGGTTAATTACTTATGAGCTACACTACGATAGAGTGTCGGATGTTAGCATTCGATTGAGATCGTATTTTGC
>JARPRG010000384.1:0-12368 GCA_031001745.1 Hartigia nigra
CATTTGAAAGATGCGTCGCCGGTACGAGACCGTGCGATCAGCACAAAGTTATTCAGTCACCAAGGCAAACGGTGGACGGGGCAAACCCGCCACCGATTGATTTTCATCTAATAAAAGCATTCCTCCCATCTCTGGTCGGAACTCTGTTTGCATGTATTGTAAGGTGCGTAGCGTTTCGCGTTACGTGCATGTAGGCGGTGGTTAGTGAGCGCGCTAAACGAGGCCGCTGAAAAACAATAGAGCCACGTTGCATGAGCCGGGAAAATTAGGGAGGAAAAACAGTCTAAGACGTGTCATTGTACAAGCAAGAGCCTTTTCATATTCAATAAATCGTTTTTTCACTTTTCCCCAGTGTGTTGCCTGTCAGACCCATCCATGTAATTATAAGAATACCATAATTTTTGGGGGCTCGTCCGGGATACTGAGAGGTAACGCGAGTGAAAGGTGAACGACGTACGACGAACGACGAGAGGTTAAAAGGAGTCGCAAACCGATCGAGTGAGAAGTTTCGAGAAGTTTGACAATCAAAAAAAAAAAAACACGGACGTGAACGACGAACGATACGCGAAGCAATGCTCGATGGATGAGATCGATAAAAAGAGTTTTATTGTGTCTGAGCTGAAAGATATTCTGAAACGAAAAGGGCTAAGCACCGCTGGATTGAAAATCGACCTTATAAAACGATTAATAAACGACGATCCGAGTGGACAGTGGTTAAAAACATTCAGTGAGAAAAACAAAGATACGATGAACGAAAAAGGCAAAGACGGTGATGGTGTTGCTGGTGGAGATAACAATTTGTTAACTCCTGCCAACGAAGGAACACGACGTCATAGAGAGGAACTCGAACGTCACTCAGGACAATTGGGTTCCAATCGAGAGATCGAGATTTATAAACGAGAAGAAGAATTGGCCGAGCGCGAGCTCGCCTTAGCACGACGCGAGATCGAGCTATTACGCCGTATGCAGCGCGCGGACTTGCAAGACACGACCATACACGGGACAACAGAGAACGCTGTAAACAATCAGGCACGCGATTTAGATGAAAATCGAAGCTTGACTATGGATAACGACGGAATGCTCACGCAATCATCAAAGGTGAATGTAAGTTCTGTAGCGGATTTACTAAGTTATTTTAACGGAAACGCGGAAACTTTTGAGACATAGGAAAAACAAGTGAAATTTCTCAGAACCGCATACAGCCTCAATGACAATCTCACGAAAATTTTGATCGGCACAAGACTGAAAGGACGTGCGTCAGAATGGTTTCATTCTAAGCCTGAACATGTCGGAATGACGTCAGTCGTGGTACTCGACGAGCTACGAGGCAGGTTCTACCATCGGCCGAACAAAATAGTGATGAGACGACGTTTCGAGGAGCGAACGTGGAAAAAGAACGAAACATTCCACGACTACGTCCACGAGAAGACGATAATGGCGAATCGGATTGCCATACCAGACGGTGAAATTTTGGAATACATAATTGACGGTATTCCAGACCCGAATCTGCGTGATTTGGCACGAATACATGGATTCACGACGAGAGATCAGATCCTGCAAGCATTCGACGAGATATAATTGCAAGACAGAACATATCTAATGACGACAACGAATTCAAAGAGCGAATATAAAGGCGGTAGCGTGAAACGTAAGCCTGATAAAGACAGTAAAGACGTTATAGGTGGTAAGTACGCGCCGGGTGATGACAAAGACGCAAACGAGAAGAAAGACCGAGTTACGTCAAAACGTTGTTTTAATTGTGGACTGAAGGATCACGTAAGTTTAAATTGTCCGTCAAAAGAGAGAGGTGTTAAATGTTTTGGGTGTAATGAGTACGGGCACATAGCCGCTAAATGTCCGAAAAAAGAGACAACGAAAAGCAGTTGCGCGATCGCTCAGCCACAGGGACGTAAACATCCTACAGAAGTATTGATTAACGATATCGCAATTCAGGCGATTATAGATAACGGCAGCGACATTACGATAATGCGTGAAGACGAGTATGTAAAGTTAGGTTCTCCGAGAATTGAGCTCGGGGTAACGCCGTTTCGGGGAGTAGGCACGGAGGAAAATAGGACGAACGGAGGATTCTATGCGAGTCTGACGGTTGACGGTAATAATTACACAATCCCGATACATGTCATAGCGGATAAATTGTCGCGATATAAATTGTTGATCGGCAGCGATTTTCTTGACACGGTCGATGTAAACCTGAGGCGCGGTAA
The DNA here is from genome assembly GCA_031001745.1 of Hartigia nigra. NCBI lineage: Eukaryota > Metazoa > Arthropoda > Insecta > Hymenoptera > Cephidae > Hartigia > Hartigia nigra. Next base: position 2,226 of record JARPRG010000384.1, read on the forward strand.
GCCGACAATCGTAAAACCAAACTACCAAGACGACGGTTTCGCGGAAATTTGTCAAATAAACGTGATTTCCGATTCAATTATTAACGCTGTAGATGTTACTCACGTACACAACAACCGTTAGCACCAAACGGTGCAATGGATGATAGACAATTACAAGCCGAACCCAACGAGCGAATCAGACATAAAGATGAAACTCATTCTAAAAGACGAAGAACCGGTCTATCTCAGACCAAGAAGATTTTCGATGGCCGAACGGAAAGAAGTAAATACACAGATAGACGTGTGGCTAGATGACGGTATTGTACGACCTTCTGTTTCCGATTATGCGAGTCCAGTCGTGTTGGCGAAAAAGAAAGACGGTACGAATCGACTATACATCGATTATCGTTTGCTCAATAAAAAAATCATTATAGATCGGTACCCCTTACCACTAATAGAGGATCAGTTAGACGCTCTGCAAAATGCGAAGGTGTTTAGTACACTTGATCTGAAAAACGGGTTTTTTCACGTAAAAATGGACGAATCAAGTACGAAGTATACCGCGTTTATAGTCCCTGATGGACATTACGAATTTCTCAAGGTACCATTTGGTCTGTGTAACTCACTCGCTATTTTCCAGAAGTTCATAAACACCGTATTTAGAGATCTCATACGTAACGGAGAAATATTAGTTTATATGGACGATTTGATTGTACCTTCGGCTGACTACGAGACCGGTCTGGAAAGACTCGAACGCGTACTAGATGTAGCCAGTAAGAACGGTCTAATCATTAACTGGAAAAAGTGCAGTATGCTGCAAACGAGCGTCGAATATTTGGGGCACATTATCGAAAACGGTAGTGTTCGACCATCAGAACGTAAAACGGAGGCCGTAAGAAAGTTTCCGATGCCTATGTGCGTCCGACAAGTCCAATCGTTCTCGGGATTAACGGGTTACTTCCAAAAGTTTATTCCGGGGTACTCGATAATTGCACGGCCCTTAACGGATCTCTTAAAAGCTGCGACGCCGTTTAAATTTGAAAAAGGAGAGAAAGACGCTTTTGAACGGTTAAAGTTTATACTCATCAGCAAACCCGTATTGAATTTGTATAGAATTGGTGTAAAAACTGAACTGCATACATACGCGTCGATGCACGGTTACGGCGCGATTTTGTTGCAATACAATAGCGAAGACGGCGCAATGCATCCGATCTATTATGCGAGCGGTAAGACTACACCCGCGGAAGAAAAATATCCAAGCTATGAACTTGAGGTTCTCGCGATAATTAAAGCGCTGAAGCGATTCCGAGTATATCTACTGGGCATAGATTTTAAAATCGTAACTGATTGTCGCGCATTCACTCAAACCATGTCAAAGAAAGATTTGTGTATACGCGTAGCGAGATGGGCACTCTTGCTAGAAGAATTTCATTACGAGATTGAACACCGTCCAGGGAAGAATATGTTCCACGTAGATGCGCTGAGTAGAAACCCTCTGTCTACTTGTCTGCTCATTGACGAGGGCGACGACGGGTTAACGACAAGACTCAGGAAAGCGCAGCACGACGATGCCGACGTGAAGAAAGTGATGCAGCTGGTGGAGAAAGGACAGACACATGGATACATGATTCGTGGTGGGCTGCTGTTCAAAGAGATCGACGGCGATATTCGGCTGGTCGTCCCGAGGGCGATGTGTTCGCAAATCATCAGGGAAGCTCACAAGAGAGGAAATTTTGCTGTGGCGAAAACCGAGGAGATAGTGAAATGAGACTATCACATTCAGAATCTACGTCCGAAAGTGGAAAAAATCGTACATAACTGCATCGATTGTGTACTGGCCGAGAAAAAACAAGGGAAACAGGAAGGTTTTCTGTCTCCGATCGGGAAAGGTGACGTTCCGTTGGACACATTCCACGTGGATCACCTTGGTCCTTTGGCATCGACGAAGAAAAATTATAAGCATGTCGGAGAAGGCTGGGTGATCTGCTATCGTTACCATCAATATTGTTATTATAGTTATTGTTACGGTTCTTGTTATGGTTCAATCAGATTAAGAGTTCATAGGTTAAGGGTTGTATTTTGATGGCACGGATTGGGGGGGTGTTGACAAACACGAAAACGGAGCCGGAATCGTGAGACCGGCAGAGTGTTTAAAGTGATCGGGACAGAAGGACCGATCCTGTCCACGATCCCGGATTCGTTCCTGCTGAAGTGTCTCCGAAATAAAAGGAAGCAATGGATAATCATCCGGACCCACTGGATTTAACCGCCTCTACCTCGACAAGCATATACTTGTAGTAGTCGACAGTTTTTGTAAATTCACATGGCTCTACGCAACAAAGTCGACTGGCACTTCGGAAGTACTCGATCACCTCAAGAAGCAAGCAACAGTATTCGGTATATCCGAGAAGAATCATCTCTGATCGCGGCACGGCTTTTACATCCGGAGACTTTGAGACATACTGCAAGGACGAAGGTATTCAGCATGTTCTAACGACGGCGGGAATTCCCAGGGCAAATGAGCAAGTAGAACGCATTAATCGAACGCTCATATCGCTTTTGACGAAACTGGCGACACCGAAGCCTGAGGAATGGCACAAGTACCTGAGTGTCGCTCAGCAGTGTTTGAATACGACGGTACACCGCAGTATAGCGACAACGCCATTCAATTTATTATTTGGAATACACGCGCGCTTACGTGAAGACAGCAGCATACGAGAGCTGCTCGAGAACGATTGGGCCGTTTCTTTTCAAGAAAATCGAGACGAACTACGCGACCAAGCGACGCAAAAGATCGCGAAGGTAGAGGAGGAGAACCGACGAGGGTTTAATAAAAAGCGAAAAGAGGCGCAGATATACCGCGAAGGTGACTTGGTTGCCGTAAAGAGGATGCAGCAGGCTCCAGGACTGAAGTTCGCAGCGAAGTTCCTTGGACCCTATGAAATTGTTAAAGTACTGCAAAATAATCGCTATCTTGTCCAGAAGGTGGGAGAACATGAGGGACCCCAACGAACATCAACTGCCGCCGACTTTATGAAGCCGTGGCTGATAGAAGAAAGCGATTACGCAGATGAAAAGGAGGATAACGAATCTAAAGACGACAAGATCGAAGACATCCGAGGGCGTATGTCACTGCAGGACGGCCGATTGTAGGGTGCGTAGCGTTTCGCGTTACGTGCATGTAGGTGGTGGTTAGTGAGCGCGCTGAACGAGGCCGCTGAAAAAACAATAGAGCCACGCTGCATGAGCCGGGAAAATTAGGGAGAAAAGATAGTCTAAGACGTGTCATTGTACAAGCAAGAGCCTTTTCATATTCAATAAATCGTTTTTTCACTGTTCCCCAGTGTGTTGCCTGTCAGACCCATCCATGTAATTATAAGAATACCATAATACCTTAGAGATTTTCGTCACAGCATACTATACTAACCTTGCGGGATGTAACTTTACTCCATTTCACGACACTCTTCGTTGCACTATTTGTTCGAACGGAATAACGAGCGTTGTTTTTTCCGCAGTACGCACGTGGCTCCTACCTTTTCTCAACTTGTCGATTAGCAACAAAATACATGTTGCGACGTGCAACATATAGTATTTCGGTTGATCTGAGAAGCTTTTTTCGCAGTGTCCACATAGCAATATTTACTAGGTGGTGACATGCGATGTATTGCTATTTCTTTTTATGTAATAACACTATTTTTCATAGCTTTAATTGCTATGTTTCCATGTTCATCGGACGTTTCTGCGTTCGCATAATACAATGAACAATGTAACATGGCAAATTGTGCTACGTAAAATTGTATTTTATGAAAACATTATTCCACATACAAAATTTGGTGTAGTACATATTAAATACAGCTATACCAACCGCAATAATTACTATTTATAAAGATTTTCCGCTGTGTTAATTAATTAATTAAAGTTAATTTTTTTTTTAATGTAGCATTAACAAGCATTTTGTAACTTTAAATCCGGAATTGCTTGCATCATTGAGGAACTGCAATTACGTAGTAGTTGAGCAATATTACAGATTTCAGTTGAACAAAAAAAGAAAACTTTTATTATGAAATTTAATAGTCTGTTATTAAACAAATTTATCAAATTAAGTACATTTTAATAATACTGCATCGTATTTGTAGATTTGCGCAAGAGGAATGTCTCATTGGCGCATTTTTCACTATGTTCACTGTATTCTTGAAGTACTTGAAGAATATCTTCAAAAACTAGCTTCTTTGAATCCTTTGAGAAGACAAAATCAAGATGGCTGAACTTTCCAGATGATATTTGCTTGGTAAACACATTTGGTAATTTCGCTGCTACTGCCCGAACATCCTAAAAATAGATTTATAAATACAAATAATTCTAAGAGATAAATTATGAGAAAGTATCAAAGTCCAAAGTAGAAAATCATTTTCAAAATATTGTTATAAACCTTCTCAGTAGTGAATGCATCATTCTGTCCATAATAGAGAACAACAGGAGCAGTGATTTTTTCCAACGGATATTCTGGTGGGGTCTCATTTTTATAATGTTTCATATTCATCTCAGGTCCAAAATCATATTGCCTGAACTGCCCTGCGAGACAGAGATTTTAAAAAAGGCTCATAGGAATTTGCAATAAAAACATCAGATACTTTAGGGTTACCGCTGATAATGATTTGTCGATAGTGTTGCAACGTATCTATCGAAGTCCCTTGCGGGTAATGGTTCAATAGCGATGGTATCAAGGACTACTTTGGAAAAATATGTTTTATAATCATATTGTAATAGTATCGTAATCGTGGGAAGTATGAGAAACACATTATTTACCGTATCAAATTGTTCGTAATTCGTATGACCGAGCAAATGGAACATAAGCTTCTGACAGATCTTGTCGATTTTTGGTCTTTGACACAGGATTGTAATAGTGCTTAGATCAAATGAACTTCGTGGAAGAATCTCGTGCATATGGAACATCTTTAGAATTTCCTATTTACAAAATTATAAATTTATGAGTATAATGATTTCTTTCAATTACTTTCATTAAGCAAATAATTTAATCGTACTTCAATTTCCTTGCCATATTTAATTGCTATACCGTTAAGAAGTCCAGGCAGTACATGTGTAAAAATGGCTACAGGGGCCAAAGAAATAGCCACATTTACTTTCTTATTGTACTCTGGTTTGATTGATAGTAGAACAAATTTGACTGTTGAGCCCATCGAATATCCTATGAGAGACAGCTTCGTTGACCCTGTCAGTGGCAGAATATAATCTATCACAGCTGTCAGATCATACGTTCCGAATTCGTGCCAACTAATAAATAAGTTTAAATAAGATTTAAGAATAGTATTCTTCAACGTATACCTACAGATCTTTACAAAAGTAAAAGAATACGTTAAAAAATGTTTTTTTTTTGTTCTTACCTGAATCTCCAGAACTTTGAATCTGTTGTAGCTATATCGTTGTGTTTTTTACTGTAATAATTTCCTCTAGTGTTAATCGCCCAGACATCATATCCTTTGTCCACCAATAAAAACGCTAATACAAATAATAGGAATTTTTTGATAATGGGGAATCATAACATTGTATAGACTTTTTTTTACAAACCTAGATCTTGTCCTGGACCACGTAAGACCCAAAGATCAGAAGCGCCAAACAATCCATGAAGTAGAATGACAACAGGTTTTCCCGGTTTTACTGGCGACTGCGGTCCTCCTGGAATTCTGTGGACTGACAGAACATAGCCATCCTCTGTGATGACTTGATGTTCCTCAGCTATATATCCAAAAGCTAAGACTATGTCAACCTGTAGACAAATTTTTTAAATATGTGATAAAGCATGTGTAATAAATAACTCTAAATTTTACTACACTAGCACTACTATTCAAGTCTCCGATAACAAACTTACAAATGTCTCCGTATTGTTGTAAAGACCCAGAAGATGAAGACTTCTGGCAGTAAGATGCCATCGTGGACTTTTGATACCACGAGCGGATCCGCTAAGACTTAAGGTCAAAATAAAAATCAACCGAATTTTCATTCGTAAGATTTGTAACATTTTTGGTTTCAAATATTTTTAACGATAACGTCCCGATGACTGAACTGAAAGCAACTTCGTGAGTGTTGACATCACCCGTTGGGCGATTTCTTGTTATAACGTTTTTTATGCTCTCGGCGTATAGCCGAACTTTTATCCTCCCCAGTTCAGATTTTCAATGTTCTCTGACAAATTTCAAAGACGTCACAATGATTCGTGTGATTATTACGTTTCTGAATATGAATCACTATGTTTTTCATAGACACTTGATCGTGTGTGCAAAATAAACATTAATTTCTACTATGTAAGGTATCCTTGACGAAGTCGTTGTCGCTGCAAAACATCAGCGGAGCCTTCAGTTGTCCAGTTACGATGATTACTCGAGAATGACGTCTTCGAAACTACCAGTCACCTACAATATCCAGCCGGCCGAAACAGGAATTTAGGTCAAAAGGTTAACTGGGTTAGCAGCACGTCACACACAACGGATTTTCTCCTCCTTGTTGTACTCTTCACAACTGTACTATACTTCTTTCTTCACTTCATTCAACTTACAGTCTTGATAGACAATCTGAATAGGATATATTCGAGATCAGGTTCGTCCAATGATAGTCGTTTGGTGTCTCACATAACAGAATTGTATGGATATCTTCACTATCTTCGTATACTCAAGCACAATCTATGAATTATAAACCATATTTAACGGCATTCTAAAAAGCGTTTGAAAACTTAACTATACTTTTAACAATTGTAGACACTGGCTTTTCTTATAAACGACCGTTGTTCCTTACAATTGTTTGTTATCCAAATAACAAACCGTAGGTTACAATATTAAGCTAGTTTAAAAAAATGATTGGTTAACGCAAAATAATTTCCGACTTTTTTCATGCGTATAGTTTTGAGATTGTTAAGAATAATGATACTTTGCGAAAAAAAATCTTTATAACGAATGTTACGATCAGAAAACTACTAACGGATACGAGAAGGAGAATTGCTGCTCCGTACAAGTCAATGGATTCTGCTCGAATGATTCCCGCGTGTCGTCATACGGCAGAGGCCACGATACATGCATACGCAATAAGAACGTGGTTCCCCCACGAGATATAACTATCATAGCAAGAGAGAGAAAGCATAGAGAGCAAAAGATGGAATGTGAAGTTCGACGTAACGCCCCTTGCCTCTTTACGCCCAACATCGCACTCTATCTCGACTAGAAAAAGACGAGAGTAAGTTATCTACGATAAGTCATAGACATATAATAATTAAGGGAAATCTTCCCATCTTATATCGTACTTTACATTCTCTTGCTTTTCGAGGAATCACACCCATACAATAGTACTTTCTAGTGGGTGCGCGGGAGAAGAGAGAGAACCTAGCAAGCAAGTAGGAGCAACTCTCCTGCTAACACAGAATGGAAATAACAAGAGATGATTTTATTTTCGTCTCTTCATCTTTATCGTCTACCTTTATTTTTTATGTACATATATACTGTAACGTGATATTGGGAAATCTCGCCACTAAGCGGGTATAGATAGAAAAAGAACTACGTGCGATGCTTTACATAGTAATTCGTAGCTGTAAGACTTCCCGCCCGTTAATTCCAGAAACTCCGTTATTTTGTATGCATCATCTATCATGGAATATCCTTGACCTAGTTACTACGGCAGGACGAGGGGGCCGATTGAGAAATTTTGAAACCCCGTTCCCGTAAAGGGAACGTGGAATGTGGAAGAAAAATTAAAGTTTATGTGGGGAACATGTTTGTGGAAAATTTACGACTGAGTATCTTTTCATATTGTCTACGTCATCGAGGAAACACTATCAGAGCACTAGCTACAGGGTCCGCCAGGGAAACGGCGGAGTACCCAGGCTCCTCAACTCTTCGGCCAGTTATCGGTAAGGACGCCTCCTTGGATTCTCGCCACCCTCACCGTCGACCGGAAGTCAAGAGACGCCCTCCCGGTGCTATCGCCTGGCCAAGCGATTTCTGTGGTCCGCGTACTTTGGATGTCCAGCAGGAAGTAACAGGGAGATCCATCATCACCTAGCCGGTCCTCGTTGGGAACTGCCGAACGTTCGGACCTCAGTAAACTTGGGTTCCGAACGGCTGCATTCGTCAAGCCTCGTCATTCTCCATCTGGTTTCACGAAAATAAAAATATTATAAATATATTATGAAAATATATGTAGTACATATGCGGCATATAAAACAATATATGGGTCATTCCACCAAATAAACATTATTTTTGGGCGTCACTGTCTCCGATCTTTTTGAAATTCCGTAAGTTTGTTATTTATATCGAAAACAAAAACGTGAAAAAATTTCAAATTTATTGAGCCATTAGATTTCTCACGATAATATTGTGAATTTTATCGATTACAAATTTTGTTCTTACTTTTAGTTTTTTCGGAATGTTTATAAATTGATTAAATAATGAAAAGAAGTGTTTTTGGGTGTTAAAAAAATCAACTTCTCGATAGGAAATATTAATTTGTTATTTAGAATGTTGGAATGCTATTTAAATTGCGATTAAAATGAAGAAACTAATTTTTTTGCTATTGCGCACATTTTCCAGTTGAATTTAATTTTTATTTTACAGAACGCTGAGAATATTTTACATAAAATATGTACTGTTCAATGGCTGGCTAATTTGTAGATTCAAAGGGGAGTATATTACCTCTGTAAGAACGCATAAAGGAAAGAAAAGAATAAATGCCTGTATAGAAATTTTATTGTAGCCCCAGTTAGGCGCTTGATAGGTTTGCATGAATGCAATCCTGGCAATAGCCAACTTTCTGACCAACGCCAGACCACGGATGTAACGCTGTTCTGTAGTGCGCCTAGCAGGGCTGAATAGCTAGGGCCAAGTTTGGATTTCCTTACAGTGTTATGAGGTATAGAAAATTTACAAGATCATTAATATTCATTAAAATATATCAAGTATACAATAAATATAATGGGGATGAATTGTATAATTGACATTAATGTAAACAAAATTAGACACCTCTGTTTGTGGTCGATAGGTACATCTGTTTGTAATAGTACCGGGAGCGGGACTCAGACCTACGATCGTCGGAATCCTCGAAGTGAGGAGGCACGACACTCTACCCACTGACCCATGAGCCCAATTTGTAAATGTTACTTCGCATAAGAGTTATAACCGTCAATATTTGTATACATAAAAACCGTAAGATTTGCCAATTTTTCCCGAAAAGATAATACAGTAAGTATCACGATATATTAATGCTCATGAAATGTTAAAATTTTTGTTGTAATACATTCATATTTCCTTTAAGAATGCCAAACGCGAGACTACTATTGTGAACTGAACATTGGTTAGAATTATTCTTTTAAAGCGTGTAATGACATCGTGCCATATATACATGTGTTATGCTCGAAGCAGAGAAGCTATGAGGGTGAGATCCACAATTCTATAATTGGGACACCATTGAGGCACTAGCTGCATCTGTTTTCTGCAGGGAGGGTGTTTCGGATGAATGAGGAGTGAGATGTATACTATATATGTGTTAGATTCTTGGACCGCAGTTTTATTATACAACTGATTTGTTTGGCTTACAGTAGGTTGCGAGGTCGGTAATGAGCCGAAACTGGCCCGTACAGAGTATAAGTTGGTTGTAGTATTGAGGCGCTTACACTGAGTTCTTTTAGATGCACTCCGTCGTCTTCCCTTACACTCGGGATAGATTGATAGGAACACTCACCACAATGACTTCCCTGACCCTTGCGCAGGAAGGCTCGTTCGCGAAGATTTAGAAACGCGTAAAACACTACACGCGGAGGAATGAAGCAAGACTTGATGGTTTCAACGGAGACTCTTGAGGGAATTCCGTTGGGTGCAAAAGATCGTGAAGTTCGCGAAACGGACAATGCACTGCAGTATTGATGACTGCGAGAAAGTCTTGCTTCGTGCCTCGCGCGAGTATTAGGTGCGAGCGCATGGCCTGCTACTCAGTACTTTAGATAAGACAATCGCTAAGTGCGATGTGCCGAAAAGAATATGGTTTTGAAATCAACCGCGATAGGATGGAACACATTGATATACAGTAGTGTGCAATTGAAGTGGAACACTTTAATTTTTGTGTATCTTTGTGAAACTATGACCGATTTCAAAAAACCAAAGACATATT
>JARPRG010000385.1:0-43700 GCA_031001745.1 Hartigia nigra
GGTAAAGAGACTCGGCGGGCCGTGCCCTGTCCAGCCGGTTGCCTGTACTTGGCGCGAGACTCGACCGAGTCTCTTGACGTAACCAGTATCCATGCTAGGAATAAATTTGAAGGTGAACTATTCGATGGGGCCCAGAGCATAATTTATATACGGTGAAAGCTCGGTAAGAGAAAAGTATTCAGTTTCGAGTACAGAAGAGGTGCGTAATAAAATTAACGTGAATGAATCTTTCATGATTGCAAAGCCTTCACTGACATTGTAAAATTATGCAGCAGTACAAGGTGTCCCTAAATCGCCTTACTAACGAGGCACAATGGTATTGGGATAATATCATTGATCACAAAAATGACCTTTCCTTGGTTGAGAGATGCTTAGTTTTTAAACTGGAAGTGATTTAAGTTGGCCAATCAGGCTATGATGTCACCAGAAACGTAGGCATCTCCGAATTCTGAATATTCTTCTCTTGTGATCGTTTCCCAATACTGTATCTAGTAGGCACCTGTGACTGGTTTGAATATGCTCCAGTTTTGTCGATGCCACCGTAAGACAATCGCAAGGAACGAAAACTCAGAATTCGAAGGTGGCTACGTTTCTGCCGACACCATACCCTGATTGGCCAACTTTAAACACTTCTAGTTTAAAAACTAAGAATCTCTCAACCAAGAAAAGGTCATTTTTCTGATCAATGATATTACCCGAATACCATTGTGCATCCTTAGTAAGGCAATTTAGGGACACTCTGTATGGATGTAAAAAGTCAGCTAATCTCGTCAACTGAAACCTTTTTGGAAGTTCTATCACTTTTTATGAATATTTTGCATTGCATTTTGCTTATAGAAACTTGTAAGTTGTTGATTAATACAAAACAATACTATACGGAAACACCAACAAATTAAACAACCTTTGTTACGAAAGTGTAATTTCAACGTGTCTGCTGTGCAAGCAAGAGGATAAATGAGTGAGTGAAACAGATATATGCTAAACATAACTGGAAATGGCGATTTCATATGGTTGACTTTTCCACGAGCATTTAGGAGCTCTGACGTGTCTCGAGTGTGTGATATAGTTCAGTGTTGCAGACCAAATGTGCCTGGCACATGTGGACCTATGAAATGTCTTGATGGAGCCTCTCGCTGCGGAGGCGAAGCCCAAAGGGTGAGAGAACTGAAAGACTACTACCACGGATATGACAAACCAAAATGGCAGCGACAGAGTCTGTTCTCACGGTGAGATCTTAAACATCTAACCAAGTAGGAAACTTTTATACTCGTAACGAGGTGAGTGGGATTGACGCTTCGTCGCGAAATATGACTATGACATTACCACCTGTATCCATAAAGGTACTTTAGGCTGTGTCCAAGTATTTTATAGGTTCATGCTCGCACACCAAAGGCAGTGGGCAGCAAGTAGCAGCCAGGCGACCAATAGGAAGTATGTTTTGGAACTGATTTATGACAGCAGGAGGACGATGTACTTCTCTCATTGGTTGCTGCTTTCGATGCGAATGAACCTTAAGACCCTTTGGACGTATATTCGCACGACTGCGCATTGCCAACGAAAGAAAAAGACAGAATCATGCTATCTTTTTCTAACTTCAGGGGTAAACAAAGATTTGTTGGAACCCCGTGCATATTGTTTTGTGTTTTATTATATCCAAATGTTTTCTCATCGAAATCTTTCGCATTATTAAAAAAATAATCAAATAGTTACTTTAAAAAATCATAAGAGATAATGATCTGTGGAAAATATTTTTATGTAGAATTCTGTGAATGGGAAGATCAAATTATTAACGGTTCATGTTACGCAAATATTAACTCTATTTTCCGTTTAAATTCATTGAAAAAGTGGTTTTAAGTTAACTTTGCAATTAGGAATTAATCTCTTAGTTTATTTAAATATAAATACGAACGAAGTAAGTAAAAGACAGCGTATCGTTAGATGATATGTTCCTGAGGCTGATTCGGCCAATCACAAATATGCGAGATAGAGATAGCATGTACTCAAACTCAGTCTCTCTTTCTATCACCTTGTCAACACTTCCTTCCTTCCTTTCCTTATGGCTGTATCCCCAATAGGGGACATGTGCCAGCTTGTCAACACTTCTCGTGCACTGTATGCTTACCTCCAGGAGTATACGCTACGGATCGGATTTCTCTTTAATCTCCATCATCAGGCATCGAATGCCCGTTCCCCATTAACACAATTCATAAAACTCGGTTTACGAAAATGAGAGAGATAGAGTATAGTTGCAGGCATACTTCTGTCCCTTTCTGAAAATTTGGTTGGTAACTAGCCGAAGTGCAGGAAAGTAACATCATCAAACTGGGCGTGCGATCCTATAGTAAATATGAGTCTGTTTTCTTCATAAAGTAATTTTTCATATTAGAAATTTAAAATATACTATGGTGTACACGTGCTTTGCATGTAAATGGTAATCCGATAAAGAACTCCGAAGATCTTTTCATCGATTTTTATACAATTTTGTTAACAAGCCTAGGGCCTACAGTGTGATAGTTACGCTCTTGTTTTGAAAAAGAGAGACATAGACCAAAACTATGCACTATCTCTCTCTTAAGATACCTAGTTCTCAGCTCATTGAAGCAGTCTATGCTTTATACTTTTCGATAGCTATTCTCTGGATAAAGGTATCCGATTCTAGAGAGATATCTTCCAGAAAAAGTTATCGAGAACTTAACTGGAGATAAAGAAAACAGCCATAAACTTATAATATACTTATGTTTAGTCGACTCTATAAACTTACATAAATAGACTGCACATTCTTATGGACAAGATGGAGTCAACATTAAAGGACAATAATAGTCCGTGGGTCGTGTTCTCTGTCTCGCACGTCACAGAGAGAGGGGATGGTGGCGATAAGGCGAAGCCTCACGATTCATTATCACTATTTAATTCTTACGTAGAATAAATGGTATTCAGATCCCTATCATGCTTAATAATTCGAATCGTCCGTTGTTCAAATAAATAATTTGCAATAGTCGCATTGATATAACGCACGTTGTATTATACGCTTAATGCATATACGAGTTACCGGCATAGCTACAGTTACCACCATTGCTTTCTTCAAAGTTCCCGTACCAACCCACGTATTAGAAAGAGATATAATGATTCCTGTTATTACTCTCTCGCTCGTATGTCAGTCCCAGTCCCTCATAGGGACGCGCAGTCTATCTACATAAGTTATGTTTATGTCGAACGTCAGTGTGCATATCCCATAAAATGTATATTAATTTATTCCGCCATATTTACATTTTCCTTAATAATTTCAATAAAAGCAAGTGTATTATAAATATAATGAGTAAGATTATCACTAGCATATTTATATGCGAATTATTGACATTTTAGGTACTGTATTAGTATGTTTTATGGTTATCTTGAATTTAACGTAGTTATCTTTCGTTAATTTCATATTCGATTTGATAAGTAATTACCCAAAACTTGTAAAAATTTTTATTCATTTAGGTTAATTTTAATTTTTAAAAACACTTCCAACTCTTAAATTGATAACCTTAATTTTATTGTGAATAAAATTTGATGTGTTAGGTACATATTGAAATGTATCTCAATTATAAACATTGTGCATTTGTATTAATGTTTCTAAGGATTTAATGTTTAATTAATTTTTGCAGGATTGTGTTCAAAAATATGTTGACGCAGACCACTGTTGTTACAGAGGCTGTGGCTTCTGCCACTGACACATTACCTTTGGGTTTTATTATTTCTGATGATGGACATACATTATTAGCAGTAACTGGTAATATGCGCTGTGTAACATTATATATAGTCTATTTAAAGAAATATTTGAATATTTATAATTTTTAACGCTTATTATTTACAGAAAGAGATGATGGTGCCGTGGAATTTATGACAGTCCCAGTGGCCTTTATGCACCAGAACCATACTACAGTACAATCTTCTACATTAAAAGGAAATAATGAAAATGTAATTATGGATTTTACATAGTAGAAGGTTTCTTTTATTAATTAATTTATTTTGTTGTAGTACTTAACTTTTATTGCAATTTCAGTCAGTTTTTCAAATTAGTTTGGATGGCGATGTTACCACAGGAATCCAGCATTCTACATTTGTACCTACACAGTCTTTTCAGCCAGTACCTATTATTACAAATGGAATAGAAATGTCTCAAACTGAAAAAGAAATTCAAATCGAAACTGATATAGAACAATATAGTATTCCAACTTCATCAGATTCTAAAGATCTAAATCCAAACAAATTGCAAGAAAATCTTGGATCTGAGTCTCAAATTACTATTGAAAAACCAGTTGGAAAGAGAAGTCCTGGACGGCCAAGAAAAGATGGAACTACACTGTCTGTCGTAAGTACTACCATTATTTCTAGCTTTGCAACCATCCCATAAAAAAGAATTATTGTTATTTGTGAGAAAATTATTGTCCAGAATCATCATTTGCCAGAAACAGCAACTGTTCGAACGCTGCTATCGTTCATATTTGCCCCAGCTTTCTGTACAAGAGGAACTTATGTCTATCTGTGTTCCTATACTTACTCGCCCATTTTGCTGCTATAAGTAAGAAGAACGCAAGCAGCATTTGAACAATTGCTGTTTCTGAGAGATTACGATTCTAGACAATAATTTTCTGGCACATGAGATTATACCTGTCATTAAAAAATTGGTGGTGAAATTTTACAGTATTTTCTAATTATTTAATAGCAGGTTATTTATTATAAAACTTCTAAATAATAACTTAAGGTTTATTTCAATGAAAACAATGTTTTAAATTTAAGTACTTTATGATTTTGAAATATAATCTACCAGTGATACTATAATAAACAATTAATTACGTTATTATTTCAATACGTACACATCATAAATTAATCTTCTCTTACAGAAGTCAAACAACTTGCAATGTGAAATTTGTGGTCAAGGATTTACTCGTCAAATGTTGTATAGAAAACATATTGAACATCATGCTGAAGAAAAACCACATCGGTGCCCAAAGTGTCCTGCGTCTTTTAATGTTCCTGTAAGTTTTAACATGCTATGCATGGAAGATTTTGAAACTTATGTACAACTGTCTATACCCAATAAACTCTATACGTTATACAATTTAATATAATACTGATACATATCGTTTTGGATGAGCGATATACAATTTATAAGACACAGTCTATTAACTCGATACAATGGTATCATTGTAGACGAATTTCACGCTTCACATGGCCACACACAACACTGGGGAGCCAAAGTGTCCTGAATGTGGTAGAAAGTTTGCTAGAATGGCAAGCTTGAAGTCACACATGTTACTACATGAAAAGGAGGAGAACCTCTTCTGTACTGAATGCGAGGATGCATTTTCTACAAAAGTAAGTACAGTCTTCCTATGCTGCATTTCATTACCATTAAATTTTGCTAAAGTAATATTTTCTATTCATTATTGTTTAACAAAAATAAAATATAACATGTTTTTGACTTTATCAAAATGAAGTAATAATCTGCCGCGTAATCAAGGATTTTTCAATGTAGTAGCTAACATCAAGTGTCTATAGACTTTATAATTATTAACAACTTACTCTCATACCTCTTAGTATTCCTGCTGACCATGTCAAGCAGTAGTAGTTACAGAATTGACTCATTTCCTAGAATGTAATTGTGCCTGTTACAATTTCATATTTAACGACTATAAAGTTAACTGGAGTAATCTCAATGATTTTTGATTAGCCTTATCACAGACTTTTACTATTCGAATATACTGCTGTCGTCACGTACATTTCTGCCTGTGTAGTTACTAGTTTATCACCGAGATGTTACATGACTTGATTAGTTTTAGATTGAACGATTCCTTTTTTATTATATGATTCATTAATCGAGATGTTACTGGTGCCAAACAATGATATGGATATAATATCATCATTGTAATTTCGATCGATAATGAGAATTTAATCATTTTATTATTTTCTATCAAACAATCGCATTATTTTAATCCGAGATCTTCACCCATAGGTCATTCGTGTCCTCAACAAATCGATCAACCTGTGTTAAAATCTCTAAAAATATAGCAGTTTAATTTTATAGTTAAGAGCTTAAAAAACATCGAGTAATTTTTTTCAGCAAATTTTATACATGGTTAGGTTGTGTAACATGTTGCGGAAATTACTGGACCCATCTTTAATGTTACTAAGTACCGAAAATAACGGTGGGGTTCCTGGGTTAAGAAAAACAAGCACTTCTGTATGAGAATTATTTTTTATTGTTTTTCGAAATTGTTTACTCCAATGGCTCATTTTTATAATGAGACAGATATGATCAAACGTTATAGGAATTCTCTTGAAAGCATTCAAATTACTGTAAATAATATCATTTAACTTTTAAGCAGAGGTCACCTTCCTTGACCTTAAGAATTATCGCATTTCTTCATCGCGATGATCATTCGCCCTTTGAGACACACGTTTTTCTTTGTATACAATTTTGATAAAAATTGATATACAAAGGTTTTTGGGCTCGTTAATTTCAAATCTAGCGTTGAAATTTTCTTAGTGCAAATGTTTTATTATGCTGTAGTTACTATCCCTATTACAAGTTTTCTCATAGTAAATATGAATCTTTCAAATTAATTAGTAAATACTAGAGAAATATTATACATTTTTAAGTATATTTCGTAATGATTTTGTAATCACAAATACTTTTCTGTGGCAAAAATGATTGTTTTTTTAAGTTAAAAAGAATTTGTTTTAAACTGCCAGCAAAAAAAATGGAAAAAATTTCGATAGAATACTCTATGAACGTCTTTTTTTTACGTATCAAACGACAGACTTCGGCATAATTTCGTGATAGATATGTTATAGGTAGGCTGCAAAATTATGGCTGTTGATTAGCTCAGGTAAATAGACCAACGAAAACTACTGTGCCAAAATGTGCTATCTTTTACTATACAAGAAAAACATCTTATGCTATTTTAAATAAGTTCCTAGTTCGACAATAGTTAAATTGTTTAATAGTTAAAATAGGTTAGTGAATAATGATTTCATTCTGAAGAAAATGCGTTTATAACACCGTTTCAATGTTTCCTTTTTGTTTGAAAAGTTGTAAAAAGCTTGCAAATTTTCCAACGATAGATAACATTTTTCTGCAATATTAATTAGTAAGCCAATACATCTAAATTTACTGCTTTATTCTTCATGTCCATCAATTTGAGAATAGTGTAACAGATGATAATTAATAATTCATTTTATAGACCAAAAATTAATTAAATTCAGTTTAGAAGAAGGCTTGTTTAGTGAAAAAGTGTAATACACTACGTTGCCTTAATTATTGATAAGGGTGTTACAGCGCTGAAGAAAGATAAGAATAGCTGAGGAGGTCATGAAAAGTTTAGTGAAGTTCATGTGTCTATAATCAGGCTACTCTGTATTCAAATAGGTTGATCAGTTTTGTAAAGAAGTTAAGAGCAACTGGAAAAATATTTGATTTCTGACAATGCTGGAAGATTTAAAAATAGTCTAAGGAGTTTTGACAGAGACTGGTCAATTGTTTCAAATGTTAACCGATTTAAAGAAAAGTTCTATTTCGAAAAGGGTTGAATATTTCAAAAAATAAGTGAATCTAAGAAGTTGACTAATCTGACAATATACTTGTTGGTTCTAAAACATACTGGCGGGTTTATAAGTACTGTTGATCAGGTTAGAGTGAAATGGATCATTTCAGCGTTAGATGGATTGCGATAATTATTGCGAAAGTGGTGTCAAAACGATTGTTAACCTTGCATAATCTCGACAGGTCCACTACCCCCTGTTTTTTCGCAATTAAAAATTTCCAAAAAATATTTAATTGTACTACGGTCGTACTCAATTGTACTGCAAAGTATATCTTAATACCTG
Source organism: Hartigia nigra (assembly GCA_031001745.1). Lineage (NCBI taxonomy): Eukaryota > Metazoa > Arthropoda > Insecta > Hymenoptera > Cephidae > Hartigia > Hartigia nigra. The sequence goes on from JARPRG010000385.1 coordinate 7,873, forward strand.
CAGAAAAGATTGCGGAAAATGCAAATTAATAATTACTTCAAGTGGCATAGAAAACTCATTTTCTCGGGTTGTATCGTTAGAAATTGACCTTCTATTTTTTTTTAAATGGATCATTGAAAATTTCACTGATTGTTTCAATTTTTTTTAAATTTACTAAAGAAGTGATCTCAGGTCTAATTAATGGCTAGATTAGTGGTTTCGAGTCTTCTGAAAATGAATTAGTGAAAATTTCCCTGATAATTTTCAGTCGTTTGACAATTTATGGTACAAATAGTGATTTCATCTCTAATCCACTGCTAAATCAGTGGTTACATATTATACGCGCCCTACAACGGGTCTATAATGATTCCACCATACTCTTTGTCGCATTGTTATGCCAAGTGTGAGTCACTGTTGGTGATACTAACACTGAATTGATACAGCTTCTAATAGTATGATGATAATATGGTACTCTTCTTTGCGATATACGTAAGTCCTGCTTGTATAAATTTGTGCAATTATTTGTGGCAACAGTAACTTTAAACTTGTATATGTTTCCATGTACATATATAAATGTTGACGATTATAAGGTTACGTTGAGACGAGACGATTTTCGTGGAGCAAATCACTTCGTCTGATCGTAGCCTAATTCTTATTTGAAGTAAAATTCAAAAATTGGACTTACTTAGGAGGTAAAGTGATACATTCTTTACTTTGAGCATCCCGGCAATCATAGGTTAGAGTCCCGCTCCCGGCAGTACTACAAATAGATATACTGTACAACCACAAAACAGATGCCTGCTTTTTCTTTACATTAATGTCAACTATGTAATTTTTCCCCATTCTATCTATTATATATATCGCTTGTAATTTAGTGGTGTTTTAATTTTGAGCTTCTGAAATTATATTTAAAGTCAAAATGTTCAAATTTAAAATGGTCGATCCAATATGGCAGACATAAATCCAACAAATCGTTCTATTTACATGATAATTGGTATGCAAAGGATTCCGAGACCTCTTTAAATTCCCAAATTTCCAAATTAGAAATTCTTTGTCCCGAAATTTTTTGTATGCCAATTTCCACGTAAATCAGACAATTTCTTGGATTTATGATTGTCCTATTGGATCGGCCATTTTGAATTCAGCGACCCAAAAAACATATAAGTGGTAATCGCTCGATAGAATTAATGACTCCTTCATAGCGAACACTTTCGGATCAAATTGTTTATTTTTGCGTGAATAGTTGAGGGGTTAATAGTCTATTAAATTTTCTCTAACTCATCCCATTGCAAGGAAATCCAAACCTAGCCCTGGCATCAGCCCTGCTGAGCGTACTACCAGCACAGCGTTAGTTACACCCCTAGTCTGGTCAAAAAGCTGGCTATTGTCCGGATTGTATTTGTGGAAAACTACCCAGCGCCTAACTACCACGGCCACGATAAAATGTCTACTTTCCCGCTCGATTGATTGGGTTTTGATTAGCATTTCCGATCAGAGTCCGGGTAGGATCTCCGACCACAGGTACTGGTTATGTATAGCATGACATCGCTGTCTGAGTTCTGGCACCTGATATCAAACGAGGATGGCTAAACAGGAACTCGACCAACCCGGGTTACAATTTCTATCAGGGGTATCCTCCATATAGTTACCGGTAAAAATCAGAACAAATACGCATGTTACTGTAATATTTACAAAATATTTTTTGTGTGTATTTATTCAATCAGTAGGTATGATTTAACTTATTCAATTACTAGAATCCAACTGATTTTCAGTGGTATACTTATAACTACGACTTTCTGTGACTACTCACTGATAATCAGTGAATATTCACGGATTCAATGTTAAAGGGTAAATATTATACTAACGTGTACTTGATCTTCTGCATCTTTTGTCAGTTTTAATATATGATATATACATTTATTAAGCAAGAAGGTATGGAACATGTACATATGTATTGTTGGTCCACGAGTTCAATGTGTTTTTGACAGATAAAAAATAATAAAGTCTCTAGCAAACCACGTATAAAATCAACTATATAAAATTCTGATTACAGACTACGCATGTGCATGATTTGGTACTGAAGTACATTATTCAAATTGCGAGAATCAGTTTCTGTTCTCTATGTTTTTTCTTAGAAAATGAATCCCGTACTCTTAGGAAATTATAGGTTCAGGAGTATACAAACGTGTGTTTCATAAAAGAGCATTAAAATAAAAAACAAAGTTGTTTACAAAGGTGTTTTTGAATTGAATATACAATTATTCCATGGGTAAAATATATGAATTTAAAAATTTACTAAACAAAGTTTTTGCAAAATAGATTTCACCTTTTAATAGATCTATAATTAAACCTCGTGATAAAATTTCGAAATATTCTTTTAAGTATTATATCGAATATAGGGCTCATATATCATTAAAATTCTGCGTATAATTCCGTACATCTAAAGGGGTTAAGGTAGTATAGGCAGAGTACTTAGTCAATAAAATCGTTGTAATTTTTAAAATTGGAATGAAACGATATATAATACATTTAACCCTCCGTCGGCAATCATTTTTTTTGCTAACGTTATCTGCAATCGGGGTCGCTTAGCTCCACCCTATATTTTAGGATTTCAAAAATTCACAAAAGTTCAGTCATTGTACAAACTCTTAAAAACATGTCCTAATACTTGCGCAAGTTGAATATTTTTATTTAAGCGGTCACATACCCTTCTCGGCACCAAAAACTGGTCAATTTTTGTCGAGTGACTAAAGAATAACTATTGGGCCGATTGGTCAAATTTTTTTTTTATTTTAAAGGTACATGTTTGGACAATAAAAAAGAAACATGGAAATAAAAATATTAAAAAATGTGTTGTCTGCTGCCATTGACGTAGAACGTTTTTTTTCCGCAAGTCCAAATGGTCGGCATGATAACTACTTCACCGTTCATCCGATTAATTTCATATTTGGTATACATAGTCTCAATTAAATTAGTTATCCTTTTACGGGGGGATTTTGAAAAAAAAAAGAAATTGCGGCAATGATAACGATTTGAAAAGAAGAGTCGTAATTGGGCTTAAGGAAAAAACACGTTCTACGCCAATGGCTGTGGACAACACATTTTTTAATTTCCATGTTCCTTTTTTTATGGTCTAAACATGTACCTTTTAAGTATAAAAAATTGTACCAATCGGCCCAATACTTTTTCTTTAGTCACTCGACAAACATTGACTACTTTTTGGTGCCGAAAAGGTATGTGACTTCTTAAAGAAATCGAAATATGCTCTCAAATCAACAAATGATAGAAATTACTTGAAAAATTCATATCTCGGTAATAAATGAATAGAAAATAAAACTAGTACAGGGTTTTTTACTTCAAAGTATATACATTCAGAAAAAAAATAGTCGCGTCGACATTGGCTGAAAAACGTATAATTACTTGAGCTTGTGAAAATGGGCATTTTTAGAGGATTTTGTGCATGGAATAAATACATCAGAAAATATTCTTATGTGTAGTTTAATGCACTTTTATTGAAAGAAATTCAAAATAAAACGAGATTTAACAGAACATCCTCTTCTATCTCCTCATTGTCTAATTCGTCTTCAGACGCTTTGTCGTAATATTGCGGAGGATGCTCACGCAATAGATAACGCAATTCGGCATGACCACGCTCCGCCATGTTGCTAATATCGATCTAATAATCTTAAAGAGATTGTCTATTGTAATAAACATTCAAAAAACTTTTCACAGTTGACAACAACAAACAATGAAAAGCCCAAATTTACTCAGCTCCGAGAACATTAACGCCGTCTGCAATGTGGGTCGCAGAGGGCACTATCTTGAAATTGACATTGTGTCGCATGACAATGAACTGACGAAATCTGACACCGTATGACAATAAGGCCCCACCGCCCCTAACTTTTTTTAGAAGGCGCGACAAGCCATTCCATTTTTCTTTTTTGTGAGAAATTCTTGACATTAATTTTGACTGTTCCTTTAACGATCCAGATTGCAGACTGAGGGTTAAACATCATAATAACTATAGTCTGAGAGGACATGATTTTCGAGATATATGCCATGACTAAGTTTGGAATTTTATAAAATCGTAAGTGCTAAAATCGGAGTGAGATTTGACTGAAGTTATCCAACCGTCTCAATCACGGTAGCAGAAAAGACCAACGCACGCGATAAATCGTGATTTTAAATATGAATTATTATTTTTTAATTAGCCGATGACCCGTTCTGAACTTGTTGCAGATGTTATCCTGTATGCTTCTGCTACAATGTATATAAAAATCAGATTTTAATCTAATCGAAAGGTACGTGCCTATACTACCTTAACAGATCAACGATAAGAAATTAATTATATAATTTTCTGTTTATTTCCTCAAATCTCCATAAATGGTGATTTTTTTCCTCAAATAGAGGAAAATAATACTCAAGAATTTATAATCCTTGACTTGTACTCTGTGGTACAAGAAACAAGAGAGCTAATACAATTTCGTACAATATTCGGAAAGCCGATTTTTCACGGTATAAAAACAAACAATCGGTTTACCATTCCTCTTGGAGGATTTATTAATTTGCATTTTTTTGCGATCGGTTTTGCAGATATTAGGATGTACTTTACAACATAGGTGAATGCAAACATACTAAAATTAAATACTTTTTGAAATATCCAATTTCCGAAAATACTTTAATTTACGTATATTTTCAAAAACAATTAGACATGCGGAGATGATTTTTGTGGTACACTCGAAGTCCCCATAATTTAACTTTCCACATTTTGATCCGTTGCCATGGTTACCAGTTCCCGCAATCGAATTTCCCCTGCGGCGTGTTTTTCCCACCCCGAGAGTAGACTACATCTATCAAAGGCTCTAGCACCCTAGTCAAATTGTGGGGTCTTTGACTGTACAAGTAAGTACGAACGGCGTAGAATCAGGTACAAGTGTAAAATTTTTGATCATACAAAAAATCTGGAACAACCTCATGGAACACGCACGAGTGACTGTGTATTTGCTGTCGCAGAAAAAAGATGTGTGTGTGTGTGTGTGTGTGTGTATGGTCGAAAATGCCAGTATTCAAAATTTTAAATAAATCGTTGAACCGATTGTCATCTAACTATTGTGAGAAATTAAGTTCCGGATGTAGACGATGCAGTAACATTTGCAAATGTCAAGACAGCGTATGCGCGTATTTTTTTTCGAATATTGCGATGATTTCGCGATATTATTATTTCTTGGCGTCAAGCTTGAAGTAAAATATTGCGGGCTGACATCATATAGCATTTGTAAACATTTGAGGATTAAGCAACGTGGTTGAAATTTATAAGAAAAATTGTGGGGCTGTACATAGGTCAGTAAATTTGCAAATGTTGGAGACACCTAATTTCACATCCGCGGAATTTTTTTCTGCAACTTCGAATTCAGAGGATGCGACGGCATGGTTCAAACCTTCGCGCCTTATAGCATATCTCTTTGTCTCGATACTTCTTTATTGTTCTTCATGAACATCGAGTCCCATTGCAATAATAATAAGGGCTAAAGATAAAAGTGGTTGAAAATCAAACGAGTCACTACTATCCTATACGAATCTAAATAATAATGATATGAGCCAATGAGTCAAGGATATGTGCTGTCTATGTCGGCATGTGATCGTGATGACAATGTAGGCTGCAAGACTGCAAGTATGCGTGGGTTACAACTGCAGATCATATGTTGCACAACTGAATTGCATGATCTCATAGATCTCTCAAGATTACGCAGGCAAGTGCACAATTGGAAACACGGTGCGTTGCGCTGTTTCAACGTATTGTGAAATTCGCGTTATACGGATTTACCAATTTAAGCAAGTTAAAAGAGAAGTAAAGAGATAAACAATGTAATACTATATTAAAGAATTCCCCATTATAAAATTCTACTAACAGCTCAAAGCTGGTATGGCGATGACAACTGGTTTTATTATACTAACATAGTACTAATTGTCAATATTGACACAACAAGGAATAATATGTGACTTATTAACAATATCCCAGTGCTGAAAAACATTATTGTTTCAACAGTAGATATTTCATTTACGACAGCATCGTTTACCCGTACTGTGTAAAAATAATTGCGCATCTAAGTAGTAATGTCGTGTATTTCTTGTATGTACAAATAAGATATCTAGCACTGATACTATTTTTTTCCAGCATTGGGCAATTAGTAATAAACCGAATATGTTCTTTTATTTAGCTGGTATTGACAATTAATCAATGTATAAGTCCATTTGCCACCATTATACCACGTTCAAGTCAGCAGTGAAATCATATATTATAATAGTAGTATATTGGGACAATGTCAGTTTATTAGAAGTTGGCCAGCGTATGACGAAACTATAGTCCGCTCGTCTCGACAATCTATAGAGATTTGATATTCAAATTTAAAACTAGCACACTACAGTAAAGGCACTAATGGACAGTCGTAACATATCAATTCTTAGCAATTGCTAGCGTCCCATCTGAACCGTTTTCTACTGTAAGCAACTATTATATGGGTCATTGTAGTCTATAGTCTGTTGACGAGATCAATGTTTTTTCTTTTTTTAGAAGTCGCGAATAATGCAATCCTCAGCAAGCTAGACGTGGTTCTTTATACAATTTTTGTTACAAAGTTTGTGTATGGTTTAGCATTGAAATATAGTTGAATTTTCTATTTTAATATGTATAGCCATGATTTTGTAGAAAGCACGTATGATTTGTTAAGGATTGCATTGTTTGCGAACTTTCAAAAAACACATTGAACTCTTGAATTCGCTATATATAAATCTAGAAAACTCGTAACGATTCAATAACTGGAAAATCAGCATGTGCGAAGTGAATCAACTTTCTATGTATTGCATCCGGTATCTTACAACTTTAAAATACCATACAAGTGCAAAGGACTTCAAAAAGTTCGACGGACCTTGTAGTTTATTTTCTAAGTAATTCAGTTTAAATATTTACTTCTACACTGCCGAATTCATCATCAAGTGTTTGAACACATGTGCATCACCCGACCATTCCCGAAAGAAACCAAGAGCTGTACCATGTCTTAATGCACTGTAGTGGATTCCGAGAAAAGATATCCCAGGACGAAGATTGGAAGTCTTAGCATTCCTAAAATATGTCCTTCAACTATTTTCTCACTTTATATTAGTTTCATGCATGCACGGAGGTGCATGTGATTCATTTTTCACTTCAAACGTATCATTCATAAACCTTATTTCACTCATAAATATGTGCCAAGACTTATGACGAATTATTATGACAGATAAAAGTAAAAACATCTGCTTTTAGAACGTTAGGTTATGATATCAGACGTATTTCTACTGACTAGAAAAAAGTTTATCTTCAAATACTGTATAAACTGTTCGCGTGTCCAAATATATTTTTAATGAATTCAACTAGAAGATTATGGCACATTAATATTTAAAAAAAAACTGAAACAATATTAAGAAAATATCTTGGCTCATCCTTAACCTCAATACTTTCTTTTTTTTCATACAGTTTTCCGTGTTACGATATTATTTAAATATAAAAATTACACCATGGAATATCCTATTACTGTACGACATCTAAAGTTTATTTAATTTGATAAGAATTGTTACCTTCGATATTAGCACAATCTTTATAGTTTTGTTTTACTGTACGGATTTTGTAGAAGTAGAATCCTTAGTAGCAATAATAAATGCTTTATGATGATATACATAAAACTGAAATTATATTATGTATTATCTAAATAGCTCTGATCTTAGCAGTTTGATCAGTAGTAGGGCAATCCGTTACTAAATTAATATTATTATTGACAACGTCGTTATCATCGCTATTCTTCAATAATTCTATTATAATCGTAGAAACTCTCAATTTTAATTTACATAGGTAAATCACATCTGTATGTCCCAAATAAAGCAAGCTGACTTGAAAAACATATGCGATATCACTGTAGTCAACTGTAGTTGACCGTAGCAAAAAACCGTGACTGCTTCGACGAATACAATCTCATGTTGCCCAGACTATCGCAGGCCGAAAAGAAAAGAAAAAAGAAGAAGGGGAGGAAGATGATAATGAAGATGAAGAAAGGAGGAAGAAGAGGTGGCAGCCAGTGAATTCATAGTAGGAAGTGGGAATGTGAAGAGCATGCACGTGCCCAACGCCGGCATTGACAGTTCTCTTTGGAGAGTGCGTGAGTGCAAACGCACATATGAGCATATTAATACTAGTAGAGTAAGTGAGTTACCAACACAGCTGCCATTTACATTCGGCAGCAAGCATGCACTTCTGCCAGCATATCTCTCCGATGTAATCTCCCTCGACTTGGATCACGAAGAAGACGAAGCAGCCAAGACATGACCGGAGGAGTCACTCCTCGCAACTAAGAGAGATGAGGGGCTTTTAGTGGCTTCGTTGGTCATCGGTGAACAGTGCGCGATATCGTCATATCAGTTAATTTAACAGTGTAGTGTTTTATGTGGGTAATGTGTGATATTCGTAATTTTTTCTTAACAGCATTTATACTTGATTTTATTGTAGACCCGATGGTTGAGTCAATCCAAAGTCATAGAGTGAATAATGTGCGTCGACAGAAGGGAGAAAACTATTTGATAAACTATTAATTATTGATTGATTCATATATCATCCTTCTAAAGGTCTGTAAGACAGGATACTATTCAGATTGTCTGCCATTGTAAATATGATATCAATTTATCTAAATGCGTCGACTGTCGAGATATGTACAATTTATATTATAAAAGTGAAACGTGTATCTGAAAGATGCATGCTCATACTGTGGAAGAAGGATGTTTTACTCCCTCCAGCATTTCCGCGAATGTAATCGTGTCCGTCCACAAGTTATATATTTACATAGGAACAAAGAAACACTCGAAAAGTGATGATGAACCTTTACGATTCTCTCAACGGAGACTCTTAAAACTTGGTTAAATTAAGCATATATATGCATCCTTATGATCGATCTCGTACCCTAGTAGTCTTAATGACGCAATAGAATATGAATTGCTATGTATTTTAATTTTCGGTCAACGAGGATGCAAGAAAACTCTTTCTACCCATCGCCAGGGTTAAATCTTTAAACTGGTTTCAAGCGCGATCATCTCCTCGGCAACAGTGCACTAAGAGACCGTCGCCAAATATTCGCTGACGTAATGCATAAGATCATACTTTTGAGGGACCACGACTATATGGATAAGCGAATCCTAACGGATTTCTTCTTATTTTTTTTCTTCCTCGTTTTTCTTTTTATTCTTATTCATCGTCCTCAATCTCGGTTTCTTTCAACCCTCGCTTCTTTTTGTCTGCACTCGCATGTGCGTTTTGGGTGAATGGCATCGTAGTTAACAATACTTAGTACAAATTATAGTTAAACTGGATTATACTTGAAATTAATTCAAATTTATAATGCCCAAAAAGTTACACGAGATAAAAGAAAATATTAAATGTTATATATTTACATACTTCATATTAATACAACCGTTTTATGTTGATATCGTTAAAAAATACTTATATTTAGGTCATTCCATTCAAGCTTGCACGTACTTAATCATACTTAATTGATCAAACAAGTATAAAAAATACTGCACATATGCATGTTTACAAGTAATGTCCATTCTTCTTTATCACAGCCTCCTATCTGTCTTCGAGCTTCCTCAGACCCTGATAAGTACCAGAGTTGTTTCTATCTTGAATTTCCTATAAAGATGCCAGTACGCAATCCCATCAAAATCGATTGCTACAATTACTATCCCTTTGTATTCATGCATTTTTTACTTAGGTATTACTGGTGTTACTTCCCTGTGTGCAGGCTAGAAGCGAGATTGGTTCCTTTATAGAGTTCGGTTTAAAACCATGCAACTTTTATCTATAGCTAAAATCTCGTGGAGATATCTAGAATGTTGGCTTAGGAGCTGTAGATTAATTTACGCAGCATCCAACCTTTGTTCTAAGTGTTGTTGAGTCAAAATATATAGTACCCATCTAGCCAATACCTTGTGAAGTTGCAGGTTCCCTGTCAAAGATCTATTAACACTTGACGTAGGAATGCCCAATTCGAGAGAAATTTCTTCCATATTCTAATCCTGGTTTTCACTTAAGAGGGATGCCACTTGCTGAACTCGTTTACTGGGATCTTTGGCTAAGTTGTGATCATCACCCCGACTTGGAAGTGTCGCTCCGGTCTTCTTTAAATGCTTTAACCCAAAATTGTATTGACCCTTTACCGTAGGCAGAAACGGACAACGTTGCTGACAACTCCAGGTGGATCTTCGCTGTTTTCTTTTTTTGTAACATAGCGACTTTAATATAATTTCGTTAATAAATATCATTAATGGAATTTTGAAGAGCTTATTGATCCATGGCATTCGCTTATAATGTTGCCCTTGTGCACGCAGGAAACTTATGAATTCCCTAATAAAATATAAACGTCATTATCAAGTAAGAGGATAAACAACTGCGGGGCCGTTGTAATATTGGGCGAAAATTTGAATGGGATGACCTAATAGTACAGGATCACAAATTTGTATTATGTATTATGTAACCAACTATACCTCTGCGATAAAATATTCTTTCGAGGCAGGTTATTATATGATTTTGTCTGTTACGTAGGACTACGCGTGTTACACATCGCAATGATGGATATTTCATAATAATGAATTGACCAAAATGTGTACTTGCAGTCAAACAGGCAATCCTTTATCCTTCGATTGCGAAGTTACCGCTTTACATATAAACATATGGTTGGTTTTACTTGCGAAACAGGAAATCTTTAGTGATTGCTCCTTTATTGCTCCATGTTGAAGAAGCTCCTTATTCTACAACGCATTACTTAAATCTGGTGGCAACAAACACTATGTGTGTAATATAAAGTCAAGAATTTCATAAATGTTACTATACTTTATATTAATATTAAACGTACCATGACCGGTCAAATGACCAGTTTATTTAAAGAGTTTTAACGTGACAAAAAAACTTCGGTACGTTTAGTGTTAAATATCACGCAAGAATTGAGTGTCAAGTCCCATCTTCGTAAAATATTATTTGAACATGTACTATAAATTGCTTTTCTGATAGTTAACATTATTGCAGTAGTCGTCCGACATAAGACCCCTTTTTTGACAAATGAATTTCCTCTGTGAGAAAAGTATGGGAAAAGTTTTTTCTTATATGGGATAAAAATATGCTAACTTAGGAGTCTGGGAATGTAATCTGGGACGCCGATTACATACCTCATAAGGGATTTATCTTTTTATACACGGTATCCAGTAACATAATTAGAGTAAGTTTAGTCATAACTAACTTATATACGAAATTTACTGTATTTTTGAATCGGTGTCTCTATTACTTCGTTTGAATTACGATACGATCTTTTTTGTGATCGTAATGGCATTGGAGATTAACAAAAGTTTTTTTATTTTTATTCTTCTCAATTTTTCATTATTTTGTCAGTATAGATTCAAGGTTTTTGTATGGCTGACGTCACTTGTAGCTTCAAAAATATTATTATTATTTATATTTCAAGAAAGACGTTGGGAAAAGAGAAATTACTTTCCGACTGGTCAAACGACCATGAGGCTTTCATTATATCTGCTTTTCTTACATATTATTCTTAAAAGGAGGATTTTTAGTACTTTTAGTCGCAGAATATTCAGTTTCTTTATCGTATGACTGATCCGAGTTTCTATCATTTTCCCGAATTGTGATTTTCTTTAAAATTCAAATTCACATGTGTTCGGGAAGTTGTTCAGATTCAAGAAGTCGATTTTCCGGACAAAATGGCGATTCAGGAAATCGTTAGGGTCCCGAAAAATGTACGATATGAGGATTAACCACTTCGCTGCACCGTGAGAATCTTCTGGTAAATATTGCCTTAAAATGCGCGGTAAAACTTACCTATGAATCTAGTAACACTGGAACGTAACAATAAGGTAGGTAATTTTTATCGACAGCGTAGCAATTTATAACTGCACATAGCAAAAAATCATCCAGGGAAATTTATTATGAACGTGGTGATAAAATTTGTCTGTTTTAGGATAAATTTGCTTATTTCAGAGTAAAAATTGCAATTGGCCATATATATTTTCGTAGTTCATTAGGATTTCTTCTAACATCAACCGATTATAAATTACAACATTTTTAGTATATTTTGCAAGTCTCAAAGTTTAACCATTCAGCATAGTAAAAAGTCCTAGGTACATTGTCTAAAATTTATCCTTTTATAGTAATATTTTACGAAATTATACTTTGTCTTAGGTTTACCTACATTACACTAATTTTTACTACAAAATTTTCTCCGTGTGGTGGCGACGCATTTTTGCGTCAAGTGCCCGATGGTTTAAACTAGTAACAAGACGAAAAAAATGCGTCAATATATCGAACCGATTCATTTCCTTGTATATTCGATTTTAATATGAAAAAGACGGTATCTTTGTTTTCGAGGTCAAAGAACATGAATGTGAAGTCAAACATTTTTTTTTAACTGAAAGCCAGTGTAATAGATTTAATTTTTACATAAAAATATATATATATATTTATTTATTTATCATATACTTAACACAATTCGTTTTACTTTTTTTGGAGTGTATGATAAATAAAAAGTAGAAACATATATATTTTATATAGAAATTAATTCCATTGTACTGGCTTCTGATTAAAAAAAATGCTGACTTCATATTTATATTCCTTGACCTTGAAAATATAAAAATATTATAGTTTTAAAATTAAAATGCAGTATAGAAGAAAATGCAGTACGTCGATATTTTGATGCATTTATTTCGCTTTTCATCAGTTAGGGCCATAACGCAATTTACGCAGACATGTGATGTCACTAGTGAAATGGTGAACAATATGTGACACGGTCTGAAGATGTAAGGTTAGGTTTCCATACGTTACAACTGACTATAGTCGGCCTACGAGTTCTACGTGTTTTTTAACAGTTTGTAAATAATGTAATCCTTAGCAAATCACACATGGCTTTTCATAAAATCATAGAGGTTCATGCTAAAATAGAAAAATAATATATATTTCAGTGAAGAATCATGCACGTGCATATTTTATAACAAAAATCTTATTCTTATATCTTCATTGTTTTCAAACTGTCAAAAACATACTAAAATCCTGAACTAACTATGAACATCATCCTTAAGGTTAAAGATGTATGCGCCTAATTCTAAATCTGTTTGTATTTGACTATCCTACCTGCAAGGTAGCATAAGTATAAGAGGGTTGGTCTACTTCTGGTGAGGTTCAAAACAGTTTTTCAGGCACGCCTCTGAAAAAGGAGAAATAGTCGGTTGCACGCGCATTCATTATCGTGGCTTATCAGAAGAGGCCGTGGCCGTCGGCATGATGTCAACCGCTTATACTATAGTTGAACTTCAATGGCCATTTATTTTCTTCAACAGAGGTGTTTTTCCAATTGTTACATAAACGTCAGAAAGGATGTTGGTACAGCTGACACGAAACTCATTCTAAATAAATCAATGTATTAGTAATAATGAACTGAATATAGTTATGAATATGGTTTAAAATTTGCTTTATACGGTATACTTCACACCACTGTATTTGTGTTATAAATTCCAAGAAAGTCCTTCAACAGTTGACGTGTCTTTCGTCTTAGATCGTCGAGCATTGAACAGCTATGCATGATTATAAGTTTGCTGATCAGACTACGTTCATTTGTTTTTTTGAGGTATCACATTGCTTCCTTTTTTTGCTCTCTCTTATGGAAAATCGTAATTAGCGCAATTGATACATAAGAATTTGGATTTTTTTTAATTATTTCTTTACGATACATCAAATAAAGATACTGCGGCGCTTTGAAATTATCGATAATGACGTATCGCGAAATAACTCAATGTCGTCATTATGTTTTGCTAATTATATCGTTCTCTATTACAAATTATGTAGATTTGTAATAAGTAACAAATTATACCAAGTGTAATAATATTTGCGTTGACAATAATTCACGGCTTATCAATTGATAATGGTGTATCGATTACAAATATCTGGCTATAGCTTATATTCGATCATAAAATATTAACCCTGCTTAAACATCCAATATATGTAAATAAAAACATATAGATTTAGAGTAAAGAGAGTATAAAAAGATATTAATTATGCGATTTTGTACGGTTTTTTTATTTCAAGTTTATTAGTTTCATCTCGAATTTTTATAAAACCCGCGAGGACCATACCGAGGTTACATCGCGAATGCTGATTTATATTGCGGTCTCGGCTTATTTACATTACGAAAGAAGTACGCTTAACACTTGACACTACAATTGAACCAGTTAATGATTCATGTAGGGCACTGGCATTGCGGCCAATTCCCCTAAACTGTCAGTATGCGATCATTCTTTTTCATAAATTGCAGCTTCTCCACATAGAACAAAGAGAAACAGACACAAAAAATGCAAAATGACGAAAAAATGTAGAGCTATGAAATATTTTTTTGTATGGTATTCCGTGATGACTTGGATACGCGTCGCGGTAGTTTGTTGAAGGTAGAAAGCGTCACCGTGTGCGAAGATACATAGGTTTACTCCAATGCATCTGGGGTGGGCGACGTATCAGACGGAAGTTCCTGGATCGCACTGGTTCCATAGATACAGGATAAACTCTTCTCGATGATAGTTCACAAAAGTGCCCTCTGAAAGATACGACACGTATGCCATATTGTAGGCAATACTTGCGATTTTAAAGCCCGGTTTCATTTTAAATAATCAAAATACAATTATATTTTGATTCGGATAGAAATTTTCACCGCATTTTCACCGCATTTTCACCGCAGATTGCATCAGAATTTTAATGGAATTCAAACAGTGAGAGCCATAGACGAAGACAAAGTGAAGAGGCGTATGAAATCAAGTATGGGTCGAGTAAAAGTTTTTACATCACGTATTTGGCCGACTGAAGGGAAGGAGCATCCCATTGTGTTTAACGAAAAATGATTGTGTTCAGTGAATGTTCAATTATATTTAAGCGAAATATTGTGTTTTACTTAAATCAATACTGCTTATTAATGTACACTCCATGCATAAAGAGCATCGTCATTACACAATTTTCGACAACTAGCGTTGTGTGTTCAATCGTTCGTTAATATTTGTTGCCGGGAAATTGATAGTTTCAACATGTCACTCACCATAGAGTGCCTCAATTTCGCACTTCTGGTTATCTGCATGCGAGTTTTTCACTTTGCGCTAGGACTCAGCGCTGAGTACTATAAGGTACATAGCATTTCAAGTTACAGTGCTTGATGATTGTTTCTTGAAGATATCGAATACCGTAATTGCTTGAAGTTTTAATTTGTTTTTTTTTTCTTTTCTTTTCATTTTCAGGCACAGCTTGATGCACATTTGAAACTTCACAATGAAAAGTGGTCAACGGAGGATGTCCGAAAATGCAAGCTTTGCAATAAACAGTTTACCCAGCCAGCTCTTTATCGACTTCATATACGAGAGCATTACAGAGTAATTTTATAACAACATGATTTTGTACGATTTACAACTCGAGTCGTTTTATTGCACTTTTTAACAATGCGTCCTGCCATTATTTTTAGTTGCAGACCAAAATAGTGAAACAAACCAAGAGAGGCACGAAGCACAAAACTATGTACAAGTGCAAAATATGCTTAAAGTCTTTTCAAAAACCAAGCCAGCTGATGAGACACATTAGGGTGCATACTGGTGAAAAACCCTTTAAGGTAAATCTGACAACCAAAAAACTGATGTCAGTATTACTTTTATATAGTTTCGCTGAAGTTAAAATGCTTATACAAATTTCTATGTTCACAGTGTAATGTTTGTAGTCGAGCTTTTACACAAAAAGGATCGCTACAAATTCATATGTGGAAGCATAACGGCATACGGCCTCATGGATGTACTTTGTGTAGTGCTAAATTTAGTCAAAAGGGTAATCTGAATGCACATATACTGAGAGTACACAGCGTACCAGAAGGTGAACCAATTTATAAATGCACCTATTGCTCTTGCGTCTTCAAAAAACTGGGTAGCCTCAACGGACATATGAAAAGGATGCACTCGAATCCTGTGGAGGTTCGTTTAGTTAATGAAAATTCATAATATATAAAATTTGTTTATAGATCTAAGTATCTTTGGTGTGCAGGACAAGCCGAAGTGTGACAGTTCTACGGAAGCAGACATGCAAGCCACCGTCGATACTGTAATCTCGCAATTAGCTTCATTGGAGTCTGGCATGAAGCATTCGATGAATGCGACTGACAACGTAGGAGTCCAAACTTGTAAGAATGATATCCTTGAACAAGCACTGAAGAACAGCGGTCTACCTAGTAAAGACAAGAATTTGAACACCACGGGTATTTAATTACGTTCCTACTTACTTGTCTCCCACACATACTACGTTTATTATTTGTATCAATGTCTCTTTAAGGCAAATGTTGCAATAATTCTTATACAGGTGTACCAAGCTTAAAGAAGGTTGAAGCTGAGACTACTTTAGTGACTCTATTGGACAGAACTGCTGATGGTTCTATGAGGTCGATATTTCAATCTTATTAAAGATCTTTGCTGCTAAACGATATATTTTGACAATCAAGTTTATTTTTAGGAAGTACATCACAATTAAACAACGGAGTATAGGAAGCATAAGATGGTACACATGTTCCTATTGTCATAAAGAATTCAAGAAGCCATCTGATTTAATACGTCATTTACGAGTGCATACACAAGAGAAACCTTTCAAGGTATTAAAACTCAATACAATGTGGAACCTTACCAAACCTACCTTCAGACAGCTTACATAGACAATGGTTTTTTTTGGCGGGGGGATGTTGAAAATTCTCATTCACTCGAGTGACAGAGAAAGGGTATGCTCTTCTCGCTGATCGGTACTTCATGACTTCCAAATGTGTACTCTGTGTGAGGTTCCAGTGTCACTTATAAAGCACTTAATTGATATTTTTAAACTGAAAAGGGAATCGTAATTTATTTTTGTGTGCATGCAAACGATATTCGAAGTGAAGCGTTCCATAATACCGTTCCATAGAAATTATAGTTATTAGATTTATACGGCTGAACTAAAGATTTTTGAGAACCATCTTAGCTTCACACAATTATAGCTTCCGATATCAATTTTTATTTTCTACATTTTCCAGAGGTTAAAATGACACACCTTTTTTTGACAAGGAGAAATTGCTTTTAACATTATCTGTGTGTATACAAAGATCGATCATGGTTTCCATTTGAGTTCATCTAATAATTCAGTGTTGTTTTTTTAGTGTTCGCATTGTTTCCGCTCATTTGCTTTAAAATCCACAATGATGGCGCACGAACGTACTCATATTGGTGCAAGGAAGTATGCATGCAGTTCGTGCGATAAACTGTTTGCGTGTCATAGCAGTTTAACAGCTCACATCAGGTCCAGTATTATCCATATAATTAATTTTTACTTTTATAAAAGCGCCTTATCGTGCATTCCTAAAAATGTATATTTTTAATAGATTACACACCAAGCCGCACAGATGTACCGTTTGTGATAAATTCTTCACCTCCAGTACAGTCTTGAGAAGTCATATGAAGATTCATACACCAGACATATCAAAAATATCGACCGAAGCAGAAGTTCTGGTGCCGCAAATTGTTCTGGAGGAACCACTTATCATTAGCGATGCCGGAAATAAAATTAGCGTTGCTCAGGTTCAATCAAAACAGAAAGAGATTTATAATAATGGCGATTTGGCAAGACCGCACAAGTGTTGGGTCTGTCCTGCAGCATTCAGAAAGATCAGTCACCTAAAACAACATTATCGACGGCATACAGGAGAGCGACCGTACAAATGCCAAAAATGCGACAGGTATATCTCGCTTCGCCAAAAATTGGGACTTTTCAATATTGTAACTTAATACTCACTTTTTCATATACAGGAGATTTACTTCGAACAGTGTATTGAAATCTCATTTACATACTCACGAAGATTCAAGACCTTACAGCTGCTCAATGTGTGGGGCGAAGTTTTCCACGCAAAGTAGTATGAAGAGACACTTGGTGACACACAGCAACAAAAGACCATTTATGTGCCCTTATTGCCACAAAACTTTCAAAACTTCCGTCAATTGTCGAAAACATATGAAAATTCATAAACAAGAATTGGCACAGCAGGTTAATATTTGTATTTGAATTACATTGCTCACTATTAACTGCAAAATAATTTTTGATTAAATAGTGTTGGTATTTTTATTTAATTTTAGCAATTAGAACAGCAGATAACTCCACAGACATCACAACTGGCTTTGATAGAGGAGAAACATGAAATTGCCTGTCTGTCCGATAATCTTGAACTGAGTAATGAAATGGAAGTAACATTTCAGCCGCAAATTGCTCCGGATTTTACTCAGGCATTTTCGGATCAATTCCAAGGCATCGTTATGGACAAAGGCAAAACATTTCTATCTCAAAACGATACAACGCAACTGATAGGCAGTCGTAAGTTTAGCTTTTATTTCTTTGATACGTTACTTTATGCTTACTAATTTGCAATTCATTTCTATTTATGTTAATAATATAGTTTTTTATCTTACAGAAAATTTACCAGAAGCGGACACGGCCACTTTAGGATCATCGCAGACCTTGCACGCTGATGAGACTGGCACTATTACACTCCCGAACTATTCTGGCGATCAAACATTGACTCCAGTAAATATAAATAGTATTTAATAGAATATTGTTTGTTCAAATTATGCAAAGATTTTAATTTACGGAACACGAATTACGTTTTTCAGGAAAGTATACGAGAAATTGAGGAGACATTAAATCAGCAGTTGTTCAACATAGGAATGAATTTAGGTCTAGGAACTAATTTATCGAGGCAGATTAATGAACCAAGTGCTGATTCTTTGGACATGAGGGAGCAACCTGTATTGAATATAATTTACGATAATAATAAAAGTTTAGATTCGTCAAATTCTAATGCAATTACTGAAACTATATTTCCATCACAGTTTGACACGTTTGATATGAGTCATATTGCTTTACAGGTTAGCACATCCAAATTTGTATGCGTAGAACTTTGATAAATCATTTGCTACTTTATTAAATACCTTTTAAATCGAATCTGAAAGAATGCATTATAAACCTCTTTTTTCATTTTATAGGCGGACACCGAAATCGATATAGGAATTAGTTCAGCCAATTCAACAAGTATGGCTAGCATTTTGCCACAATCAGCACAAGAAGAACAAGGTCTCGTATCAGCAAAGACAATAGTCAATGCTGAGGATGGACAAACAAAAACATCCAGACACCTTATGGTTGTAAGTTCGACGCAATCTTGTCCAGAATTGTCACGACCTGTTCAAGCATGTCCGAAATACCCTAAAGTTATTGCAAAGGCAGATACGACGGAAGACTTGAATATTCAAAATGTTGACAACGAAGTAAAAAATCAAGATCAAATGAATATGCTTGACAATTACAATGAAGAAATTGCTTCGTTTACGTAAGTTATTTGGTTACAAATTTGTTTTTTCTTGCAATTATAAGGATGCATTTATACCAGGCAACAATATCTGAATTATGGAATGTTACATGTCGCTTTTGTCCAACTATACATTAAATATTATAATACACGTTATATTGATTTAATCAGGTGTGACATATGCGATAAAATATTCTACAAACAAATTCAGCTAAAAACTCATATGAAGACTCATGTATTACATGAAAATATCAATCAAAGTAAAGACAAGTTGATAATAGTTAGCGAAACTGACTCCTTGTTGCAGTGTCATATGTGTAGTAAAAAAGGTTTCACTGCAGCTGCATTGAAAGTGAGTATATTATATTTTCTTCAAATATGCACATATAAAAGTATGAATATTTTTAGGAACACTTAAAAACTCATCGTGGCACGAAGGAATTCCAGTGTACAGAATGTTCCTTAAGATTCTGTACAAATGGTGGACTGAGTAGACATCTAAAAATGCATGCAAGCAGACAGTACGTGATATAATTTTGTATATGAAAAATACAAAGGCAAACAGGTTTGCCGTATGCAAAATTTCGTTATTGCAACAAAAATTAGTATTGTGTACGCTGCTTTACAAGCAGAAGTGCTAGGAATTTGCAAATATTTTACTGTCTTATTTACATTCGGAATTGTATTTTTTCTATAAATTTTAACCTCATTGATTTAGCAGTTCGTCTGAAATTTTTTACATAGACATTCGTGCCCACACTTGTACGAACACATTCACTAGTATTCATTTATATATTTTTTTTTCTGATGGCAATTCCATAAGATACTTATATACATTTCATATAGTCGTGTCTTTTATTCTTATTGTTTTATTTTACAGACAATGGAAATGTACGGTTTGTAACAAAACGTTTTCGAGTAAAATGCATCTAAAGTCTCATCGGCAAATACACGAAGTCAGCTGGAATACGAATTCAACAGAGCCAGACAGTTCGCAAAAAGAACCACTAGTAATAAACACGGATTTTCTACCAAATTTTAATGTTAATGTTACGACAGGAAACGATTCATCCGTTTCGGAAAAAGTTTTACTTGATACCGTAGCAGAAAAGGATATAATTGATCATTCAAATGTAAATATCAATTTTCATGTATTCATATGGTTAGGAGAGGGAATTAAAAATACTACTAAAGATATGACTTTTTAGGAGCACAATGAGAAGAATGGAAAACAAGAGTATACAAACAAGTGTAAATTCTGTCCAAAAACATTTCGGAAACCAAGTGACCTAATAAGGCATGTTCGTACACATACCGGAGAACGACCATATCAGTGCGAATATTGTAACAAAAGTTTTGCAGTAAAATGTACATTAGACTGTCATATGAAAGTGCATACAGGGAAGAAAACATTTTCATGTCACGTATGCAACAGTTTATTTGCAACTAAGGGCAGCCTTAAGGTCCATATGCGACTGCACACAGGTCAATTAAAAAATATTAATAAATGTAGTAATTCTAATATGTAAATTTATATTACAATTGTTAACATTTTAAAAATTATAAAATAATAATTTTTACTACTGTTCTATCTCCAGGTTCTAAGCCATTTAGGTGTCTGCTGTGCGATCTACGATTTAGAACCTCGGGACACAGAAAAGTTCATCTACTGACCCATATGAGAGAACACAAAGGTGGACCAAAAAGAAAACCAAAGCAGTCGAAGTTCAGCACTATCGCAGGGGTTGCTGCAGAATTGGAGAAGACGGTAGAAAGTGAAATAAATGACGACACTACCATGATTAGTGAATCGGCACAACCAACTGAGTATTCGAATCTCGATTCAATTACTATTGATACTGCAGAACTCACCGATCAAATTACATTTAATGCCGACGGCACAATATTGAACAATAATTCCATGTTGTCAGTAAATGAAAGTAACCAATTAGTAGCCAATTTGCATTTCCTCCTTGCGAATGGCCTCGTAACTATTCAAACGGATGAGTCACTTCTACCGAACCTCCCAACTAGTGATACGCAGGTCATCCAAGCGGAAACTGGCATCACTGAACTCGTCACTTCTGAGACGCTGGAACATGTATCCTGCGCCGACAAACATCCCAACATTGTTATGACGACAGAACCGTGCGACGAAGTTGTTTCAGAGACTATTTCCCAAACCGTTACTGAGACTGTTCCTCAGAATTTGTCCAAAGAAATTGCACATACTATTACCGATGTTGTTTCTGAAGCGAAACAAGCAACGTTGCACCTTGATCAGTGTATGAAGTTGATGCAAGTGGATAATGAAGACAAAAGCGTGAATGTGGCATTAAATAAGAAGGAGAGTGTAAAGAGTGTTCTTAAACAGGGAGTAAAGAGCAGTCAGTCCCGCAAGGAGTGCGATATTTGTGGAAAGACATTTATGAAACCGTGTCAAGTGGAGAGACACAAACGAATTCATACCGGGGAGAAACCTTACAAGTGTAATTTATGCACCAAATCATTTGCACAAAAAGCCACATTACAAATGCACCAGAAGCATCATACTGGAGACAGGCCCCATCCCTGTCCCCACTGCGACTATTCTTTCACACAGAAATGCAATTTGCAAACTCACCTCAAGCGTGTTCACCAGTTGGACACATTGGAGGTAAAGAAGTTACGGCGCGGTCAACAGATATTGAGTGCTAAGTTAATACAAGATAATCTAGATGATACTAGAATACTTCGCTTAGATGATATTTCGTTTGTGGATTTCCTGAAGTAAGTATTTTTAGTCGGTTTCATTTCAAAATAAACATCGACGAGTGCAATTTAGGACTACAATTAATATTGATCAAGAAATGTTATAAACGCGCTTTAAAAACGAATCATGCTTATGTGAAGTTATACTTGTAAAGTGCATTATCAACGCTCAATTTCTATTTTGTTATTATACTTTGCAATTAAAAAAGTCTGAAAGATGTAATCGTACAAGTCTTGAAATTTTTGGTGCAAAATTTCCCATGACTCACAAATATTCGTAGCTTGTAAAATAATGATATAACTTGAAAGGGTTATCATTGTTTTCCTATGGTAGATCATACCGTTTCAGTGGAAAATTAAAGATACATTTTATTAAAAATTTTGTAATGTAAAGTTTTTGTATCTTATTGATGATACACTTCTCAATGTTCATTTGTGTTCTTTTCTTAGTTAGTTATATATTCTGTACAGTGTAATAACTTTTGTCTAATAAACTAATTATAATTATATAAATAACATTAATGTCATTATTTATACTTTGTATAATCGAAGGATTCAGGAGTCCGTTCAATATTCAAATAATAAAATTCATATTTGATCATATCTACAGTATATTTCATAATCTACTAGGAATACTGCAAATATTGTCGTTTTCATTGTTATTCGTTATTTACAACGTCGTTAATATTTTTTAAGGGACTCCGAACCGCTCGTTACTATGCAAGTAAAATATAAATTAAAATTAAAATAACAGGATTTTGACAGAGGTTCGACTGTAATTATCGTGAAAATGATTGTTGACCTTGCAAAATGTGCTCTGAACTCTGCTGTAGGCAAGAATCTCTGTCAAAATTTTGTTATTTACGATTTTCTTTTACATTTGACTCGCATGGTAATGGATGTTCGGAGTCCCCTTAAATTAAAAAATTCGCAATCTCGAGATCCTCGGCGGAACGTTACCCTTGATGGTACGCTAAATCTGTAGTAAACTCTAATAGAACGCAAAATGAGTGAAAAATACGCGAAGTTCTACGCCAGACATCACCGAGGTACCAGGATTGGTACGAGTTGCCCGTTGCCTGATCACTTATTCTACGGGATTGGTGGAGGGGATAGTTCTTATAGCATCTGGAAGATGTTAACCAAATGAATAGCAAATTCGCTCGGATGAGCGATATATTTTTGGATATAAAAGATTTTGATAAAAATAACAATGAATATTATAAAATTGAAAACAAATCTACGTTACCGACGCCTATTAAGAACTTATAGTGAGCCCTCCTTCCAAACGGAGTGAAAGACGCTCCACTGAAGGCACCTGTTATATAGACACACGAACTGACCAAGGTTTACTCAGCCTTTAGCGCACAGACTTTGATTGGGCCTGGTTCTGATTTTCGCTTTCCTAATTTTGAAGGTTTTAACAGCAGCAGCGACTTCTGCCTCTGTAAAGAAGAAGGAGGCGTCGTCTTTGCTGGGCACTCCGCATGCACGCTGCTTAATCTCACGCTGCTCTGGGAGGTACATACGTATCTAAAAAGTATTTGTCGGTTTCTTTCATACTGTCGATGGAACCATCACCATATCGGAGTGTGCTGAGCACTCTCTACTCGGTGTTTGCCCGCCTGTTGCTTGTAAACAAAGTGCCCAGGGCTCCAAGTTACCGTGCGACATGACGAATTCTCGCTAGCTCATGAGCTTTCTCCTCTCACCGCCCTGTATTGTACTCCCTCAAAGAAAAGCGGTAGTGCAATTTCCACCAGCGTATAGTTTCTTCTTTCTGCCATCTCGTTCTATTCAGGAGTGTGCGTGACAATCAGCCTGCGTCGGATGCCGTTTATTCTAAGAAATTCATTTGATAAATCGTCTGTAGTTTCTCCCATACTTCATTCGAAATAGTAAGACCCCTTTACCTCTTTCAGTACAGATGGATTAAGGAGACTCACCCACTAAAAATGTCGAAAAATTGCATTTTTTTGTGTGTTCATACTTCGATTTGTACACCATTTCCATCTCTAAACAGAATTTGATATAGTTGAAAACTCAAAAATGGAAAAATTACAGCCATAAATGTTGAGGTCCGCGCAAGCGTGTAGTGGATTGTACGGGTCGGTATCAATTAGACTCAGTCCCTAAAGAATTCATTTACAAAAAAAATGAGTCCTCTTTAATCCAATTTCAACTTCGGGTGTGACCTATATCCTGAGGTTTAAGAAAATCTAATTCTCTCCACCAATTGAAAGATAATAGAAAGACCATTTCGAAAAATAGGAAGCTCTTGTTTAGAACAGTCTTTTGAATACTTGTTCTTAAAATTTTCTCTCTACAAACATGCAAGAAAACCATAATTCATGTGATTTGAAAATTTGTTGAGTGGGTTCCCTTAAGCGATAGGATAATATCCGACTGTCCTCTCATGATTTTATCACAACTGTCGAAGCCGCATTTTCATCGACCAGGGTGGGTTTCTTCATTTCCCTGCTCACGTACGCCTACGCATCATTTTTTTATAAGCAGAGCCTTCATCTTAATCTTCCAGGAAAAATCATCCTTATTCAACGATTCGATTCTTACTAATCCGGACGATGCCATTTTATCTGCGATCGATAATTATGTTGACACGTCTAATTGGTTTTAGATACTCTTAAACTTCCTAGCGTATTTCTTGATAGTCCTTTTCAAACTGTTTTATAACTAAAAATTCATAAATTTTTGAAGTTTGAAAGTCAATAGTTCATATTTCTTGAAAAATAAAAAATTGTATAAAAATATATTTTACGATTATAAAAAACAAATTATTTTTTTTCATGATTACTTTAAAAATATTCTGACTTTCTATCTGAAAAGTCCAAAAAACTTAAAATCAATTAAAATTTTAGACGCAATATTTAAGCCTAGTTCCTTCCCTCGTGTGTTTAACTTACAAAAATCATTAACTAAAATTCAATATCTTCATTTTCGTAGAGTATAATGTAATGATTTTTAGCTTGAATGTTTAGAATAGCTTATATTTTCATTCGTTTATTTTTGAAGTAAAAACTTTAGAATTTTGTTACTGCCCGATTAACCTGTGATTGCCAATTACTATTACGATTATTACCATCAAACCGATTTTATATTCACACAAGAAAATTTTATTTTTTTATATTTTATCATATAAATTAGAAATATACATTGTCTCATATTGTAAACAATAACAAACCGACAATAATATCCATCCTGCTTATTAGTGATCAAGAAACTGTAATATTTAACAAAATTCGAAGAAGTGTCAGTAATTAGTACATTTACCTTACTTGATATCTCATTAAAAAGCTTCCAAATGCAGAAGAGTAACACAATATAATATTTTTGTCGTTCATCTTAAATTATAATAGTTCAATATGTTTCATTTAATGCTTGAAATTACAATAATCTTCATCGATGGGACATCCATTTGGATGATTCTCGTGGAACCAGCAAGTTTTAACTTTCCTAATTATTTTTGAATTACCTTTTCTTTTAAGATTTCTAATTGGTTTCGTTCCAGGCACTTGTAGCTGGACCTTTCCTTTTACAACTTGGAATATATGCCCGTTATTTTTCAATAGTGTTTGAAGTCCTCCACATTCACTTTTTAACTGTTTTAATAAAGAAACCGGTATCGTAGTAGCAATTTCATTTATTTCAATGTCACCTCCAGCATTCCATGTAAATCCTGGTCTTCCCTCGATTGATATCATTCGTGTCCTTTTTAACAATTCCTTAGTGACAATGTTTACGATATCCGCAATTAGATTCTTATTCAGTTGCGTACAATTCCTGACTTTTTCTGTCACTTCTCTTGGTTTGAAATTCGGTGTCCAATATTGATCGTGAATATCACTTTTTTCGTTAATAAGACTTTTACTATGTTTTATAGACCGTGCTGCAATGACCTCTTGAATGATTCGATCTTGTAATTCACTAGACAAATGCGAATACGTCCGCTCCCAGCCGATTAGACATACTCTCTTCGTGGAAGGTATTCGTAATTTATCCATGTTAGTTTTAAAACCGCATTGTGTACAGACGTTGTTCAAATACTGAATATATTCGGAGTACTGACTCATAGATGCACAATCTCTCTGATATTTTCGACCATCAAACTCGTAAGCGCAGCAGGGTAAAAGTAAGAAGCGACAATTATAAGAACTACGTGCTGCTATTACTGGAATCCACGGTGACAGTTCGTCTGAATGATTGCCGATAATCCAATCAATGTCGGGAAACAAGCTGGAGGAAGATGGTATTATTGTTTGCACCTGTGACAATAAGAAAAAATGCGTTTTTGTGGATCAGGAATTAAAAATCTTATTTTTAAAATACCTACCTCTAGGCGTGTTGTTTTTGGAAATAAATCCCAGATTTTTCGTTTACGTAAATCGATTCCTAGTCCTGGGTGTCCTTCGCTTGCTAAAATGTGCACCAGTAAACCATTTCCACAGCCCAGATCAACAAACGATTGTTTATTAAGAATGCCTTTGTCTATTCTTTCCTTTTCCCACAGAAGAAGTAGATATGTGGCGATTGCGACATCCTCATATACAAACTTTATAGGATCAGTTGTTTCCGGCCAAATTTTGACCATTTCTATACCATACTTTTTCTTCAGGTCGTTATACAGAGTCATATACTTTTCAGAAGATATAAGATTTAAAGAGACTACTTTTACACTATTACAGGACAAGGTGCTCGTTATCCACTTTATTAAACGTGTGAACAATTGTTCTTTCAACCATTTTTTATTCTGCTCATTGTCAATATTTTTTGAATTCTGAATAGTCACAGAAATATAACTAATCTCTTCAAATTGTATTCTATATGGCCATTCAAAGCCCAATGTAGCTTTTGCAGGATAAATAGTCTTATGAAAATATGTAATGCTATTAGCTGCTTTATCAAGTATTGCAAGTTCAAAAGTTAATGAAAATTTTTCAGCATTTCGTGGCAATAATTTATTAATAACTAAGAAAATTCCCTTATTTTCAACAGCAGTAATATCAATATTACTGCAATTGTGCACTTGTACATTATCACATTGGAAAACATTTAATAAGCTATCTGTATCAGTATTATTTGGATTTTCTTTTAAAATATTATATATTTCATCAAGCTTCTCTTTTCCTATCGGAATCAAAGTTGATTTTTTACTTTGCAGTTCTGCAGTCAATATCTTAGTAGAAGCTAGAATCCTACGATTTGCTACGTGAGGATTATTTAACCATATATATATACCCCTCCAAAATTGGGAAACATCTGCATTAATTTTCTGGCTAATAATTGTTTCAAAATCCATTGCAAGTAAAATATGATCAAGTATTTGAATGTCATCAATAAAAATGACTCATTTCTCTTTTGATGTACTTGTAGTAGACTGTTTCTCATACTGAAAGATCAAAGGTATAATTAAAATTATTCTTTTAAAAAGGAATATGAATTAATTAGGCTTTTATATACCTTCTGTATAACCCATTTAGCATCATCTAATGCTCTTTGGATAATTTGCTTCACACGTTCTGGATCGGGCTCATAAACATGTTGCTTGAAACTCTGGAAAGAATAAAGTTAATTCTAAAATTAAAAATTATATTAAATTATTTTCTAATGACAAATATACAATAACCATAAATATTGATGATCACATGAACAATAATTTAAGGTTAGCTTTCAGTAAAACAGATCGTACGCTCTTGAATTATCGAATACTTCTGTGAGTGATGTAAAATATTCTTAATAAGATCACAATTAGTTACTCACTTGTTTAATAGAATGTTTGTAAAATTCTTTAGCTCCATGTGGAAGTTTTTGGCATTCTCGTAATAAAAACTTGTACAATAATTTTGGCGAATCGATTGCTGATACTCGTAAAATGGCACTACCCATCACCATACTTTGTCTTTTACAGAAGGTATTAAGATATTGTTAATTTTAAAAAGTTAATTACTTTATTACTTTCGAAATTTTATCACCTTTCAGACTTGTAGAACTCCTTTACCCTCGTACACTGTGGACCGCTGTGAACCTTTAACCTCAATTCATTGAAGATGTGATGTAGACTCGGTACCACTCGGTACAGTGTCGTCGATTTTTAAATTTCGCGGATTTGTAAAGACCGGATTGTTACTCGAATTTTGAACCTGCGCCAAAATCTTCAGAACGAATTAACCGCAAGGATTTACTATATCCAACTATATCTGGTATAGTACACGCAACAAAAGTTCAAGTTCAGTCTTCCAAGTTGAACAGTTGAAAATCAAGCAATAATTCATTATAAAAGTAAACATCATTTTAAAACGTGTCCACTTGTTATTTTACTCAATTCTACTGTGCATTATATCAACCTTATCAATATCTTCATAAAAAGTCTGAAATTCCTATTTATTACAACAATGCTGCAGCTTTATCAATATATGTTTCGTACTTTATCAAGAAAATATAAGGACTCTACAAGAATTATAGTATGCCCATGCAATAGAATAATGGATTATCACACAGCAGGAATAATTGGTATACAATGTTATTCTTTATTTTAAAAAACAAGATCTGCATATATAATACTTATAGTATGGTAATTATTTCAGTCATTGGAGATGAAATATTAAAAGCACAAGTCAAGGATACTAATGCGCACTATATGTGTAGTTTATTATATCAGTGGGGGATCAAAGTAAATAAAGTAAGTTAGTAAGTAAGCTATGTATTAAATATCAATATATTATATCTATGTATTAATCAGTCTTTAAGATTTCAGTTATCAGTGACAACGTAGAAGAAATAGTAAATGAAATTAGAACCTTCTCAAACAAGTATACATATGTAATTACTTCTGGCGGAATAGGACCAACTCATGATGATGTTACCTATGAAGGTAATTAATCTTGAAAATTATATTATTTGTACAGTGATTAAAAATTAATTTATACAATATTACAGCACTTGCGAAAGCTTTCAATGACTCTTTACACTATCATCCAGTTTTGATGGATATTATTAAAAACCAATTTAAAATTCAAAATACTTTATCTCCAGCATATAAAATGGCTTATGTAAGTTTTTATTATGTCATATTTTTCCAAAGAAGACCACTCTAACATAAAATGTTTTTAGATTCCAAAAAAGGCCTTATTGAGATTTGGTGTTAGTGAACAAACTAAACAGAAGTTAGCTTATCCTTGTATAATACTAAAGAATGTGCATGTATTCCCTGGTTCTCCAGAATACTTTGAAAGATCGTTTGGATCTTTATACAAGGTTAGTATTTACAGTCTTTACCTATTTTTTTTAATTAATTTGTGCAATTTTTTTTCAGAAATTATTTCCTTCAAACAAAAATTTTTTCATTGAAGAACTTTTTTTAAATGCGAAAGAAGAATCGTTTGCAGATGCATTGTCAATTGTTTCCAAGGAATTTCCACACATGTGTTTCGGTTCTTATCCTCAGACTGCACATAGGTATCTCTCTCTGTATCTCTATATGTATATCAGTACATATCTTAAATATTAGTAAAAGAAATACTTATTTGTTCTATAGCTATTACAAGGTACGTGTTACTATAGAAAGTGACAATCCAGATGACGTAAAGAAAGCCAAAGAAAGATTTATTAATTTAATTTCACCAAACATTTTAATGAATTATGACCAAACACCTTGGGACAAAGCTGTTTTGAAGTATGAACATTTTATACAAAATTGTAAAGGTAAATCATTGTATGAAGATTCAGTTCAAATATTGCAGTAAGTTGAGCTTTTTCACATTATTGATTTTCTATCTGAAAATGGTATTAATTTTTATTTTACAAACAAATATAGAGAGATATATAAGAATCCTATGAATGTAGCAATAGGATTTGATGGTAGTATAGAATCCACCGTACTATTACATCTAGCACACATAGTTATCAACAAATATACAAGCAAAAACGTGAAATTGCAAGCTGTTTATTTGAAACGCGAAAAATCGTTTCTGGATTTGGAAGAATTCATCAAGAACACCGTGGAAAGGTGAAGGCATAAGAAGAATTTCAATATATAAGAATTTTTCGGTGCACGATATGCTATGACATTTAATGTATAGGTACAACATAAACTTGGTCACATTAAGCGGAAGACCGGAAAAGATGCTTAAAGAGTTGGTATTGTTAAATCCTGAGTTAAAAATTTTATTGATTGGGACAAAGGAAGATAACCCGGAAAATGGGTTGTTTAACGATCTAGCTCATAGGAAGATATTCGAATCAGTTGAAATAA
Source organism: Hartigia nigra (assembly GCA_031001745.1). Taxonomy (NCBI): domain Eukaryota; kingdom Metazoa; phylum Arthropoda; class Insecta; order Hymenoptera; family Cephidae; genus Hartigia; species Hartigia nigra. The sequence continues at coordinate 38,335 of JARPRG010000385.1, forward strand.
AGTGTCCTTTATCAAGATGGACTTATAAAAATGTGTGGACATTCGCTAGATCTCTTTGTCTTATGTATTGTTCACTCTATGATAAAGGGTTAGTCTTCCAAATAGAATAGAGGAAAAAGTAGTCACGAACTAATAAAATCCAATTTCCTCACAGGTATACATCGATTGGTGATCGGGACGATACGGAGCCAAATCCGAACTTGCTCTTCAATAAGGATTCGCTGTCCAACATTTACTATCCCGCATATACATTACAAGATGTAAAGCTTGAAAGAGCTGGCAGGATTGTTAAACGTATGTCTTCTAGTGATTCTTAGTTATAAAGTATTTATAAATTATTTATTCATATAAAAATAATAAGAAAATACCAATCGCTCTACACATATTTATTGTTTGCACATAAGACGTACGTGATGTTTCTTCATTTTATGTAATCTACATTATTATACATATGAATTAATTTTTATAAATCTTCCTGCGAAATTATCATAATCAAAATATTTATTGAAGAATGACAGTGGTATTAAACAAAATAAACTGCAAAAGAAACTATCTTTGCTTAACCCTTTAAAGACAGAGGGTTGCTGAAAAAGTGAACTTTTACATATAGTGGTTTAGCGGTTTTTGGAATTGTTGAATTCGAATCTGACCTTATACTTTCAAAGTTTTGTGATCCAAGATAGCGGACCCAATATAGCCGACGTTAAAATAGTAAAAATACATATATTATTCAATATCAACGAAACTCATACTATAGGGATTTTCAACGGTGCTCTTTTTGATTCTGAAGTCAGAAATTCAAAATTCAAGATGGTAGACCTAATATGACCAACGCCTTCCCAACTCATCAACACATACAGACCAGTTTTTTATTCGTTCACAGTGCTCAATTGTGCATTTCGAATTTTTTTACTTTAGATTCGAAAAAGGCACTATTGAAAACCTTTATATATGAAGTTTCATAAAAATTAGGCCTATAATTTCTGAAATATCAGCGAAGATCATGTATACATGCACCCCGTCCTCAACGAGTTAAAGAGGAAACCGTAGTTGATTTTTTGTACATGTTACCGCATTCCGTATCCTGTTCGTCATAGCTCCACCTTTTCCCAACCGTTTTTAATACTTGTTGTAGATCAAAAAATGAAAGTTTTGTTATGTTATAGACCGAAAGGAAAGTTTTAAGTATTGTTATCTGCCTTTGTTGTATTTGATCACATTGTTAAGAGAAAATAAATTGATGAGTTGTGTTGATTGATCTGAGGTAAGATTTGTATTTAAAAAAGGTGAAGTAAGGGGTGCGCAGGGAGACGATGGAGAGCCTCTGCGGACGAGCGGCGATTCGGGTTGAGGGGTCCTCGTGGTCTCGGAGAAGGTCTCTGTGTGCATGGTAAGCGATCTCAGGTACGCTGGGACTAGGGAGGCCCTAAGCGGGACACCCGTGACGTATGGTGCGGGCGGAAGTCTGGTGAAACGGACGAGTCGTCCTGAAAGAGGGTCGAGGGTGGCGTGGACTCGTGCTGTCTAGCGTCCTCGCTTGTGGCCCTCGCTTGCGCGTCCGGGTGCCTGGGTTTCGCCGCCGTACACCCTTTCGAAAAACCGCTAACGTATCGGACGTTGATGGGCCTGAGTGAGTCCCGCATTCGATTGGCCCCAACTCCGATGAGAGCGGTCGGATAGTGTGGGCATGGAAGGGGTAAAGGATATATCCCGCGCACTAGGATTGATGTGACAGTACCAGACAGTACTGCAACAGAGTGAAACGGAAGAACTCTGTTCCCTCACTAACAATACTCACTTTTCATAAAAATATGTACACCGTTATTCCTTGCATCCTGCTTCCTTACCATTAATTCTTAACCCTACTAAAACATTCTATTAACAGTTTCTTTAAAATTTCTTGCATTCTAGTTTCCAAAAAATCATTTTCCTTTTTTCATTTCCAATTGTTTAAAAACTTTTAGTTAAACAATTGACTGAAACTTATCGAATTTCGAAAAATTCTAGAGGAAAGATCATGAAAAAAATGTTAATAATATTTTTTGTCCGAGTCTTATTTGTGTAGTAAAATTATTATAAACAAATGGGAAATAAGGACACGCGCGGGTAAAATTCTATTTGCGCCGCAGCGCTCTGAAAATATTATATTATCACACTGTATTATTGTACTTACTACAAAATTACACGATAACCATTTTATTGAAAACTTGTATTGATCATCCAATACGCATTAATTTGCTTAAACCAATCAATCTTAGCAAAGTTCTACAGTAACAATAGCTTGATTGGTGAATTCCGCTGAACCGAACGCTGTGATTGATTACAGTTTACGTTATTAATATATCCTCTTACTATACAAGTGTGCAATAGAATATTACGTATCTACAATCTAATTATTGAAATCATTTACGAACCAATCAATATCATACAGCATTTTACTGAAACCTTTTTTTTAATTTTCAATTTTTCCTTTTCATTAGTTGGTACAAAGTGTAACGTAATTTTCCGATTCACGGTCACAAAAGGGCCGTAGTTAGTGATTAGATAACGTTCGCGATTGGCTAACCGATACTGAGTCGTCATCCGGTGTAGAGGTTACGCTCTCGGCTAGTTCAGGTTAAGATAGAGGAGAGTCGGCGTGTTCGAATCTGCCGTGAGGAGAAAGACCCGAGGGACTGGGTAGCCCGGCAGAGGAGAACACCCGACGAGGCGTCTCCGCGGATCGGCAGAAGCCCGGGTGCAATACCGGCGCCCCAAAGAAGAAGGGCACAGGGCTGGAGAACGGGCGGAGGTAAGGGTTATGGATACGGGCCGAGGAGGAACCCCGAGGTCCCGGTTAAGTTTGGTAGTGCCCTGTTTTCGCCCTGTGTCCAGGGGAAGCGACCGCGGAGGACTTCCGAGGTTGTTACGCTACCGATTAGGGAAAAGATCCTCTTGCTATAGTTAAGGGCGACTCGGGTAAGTGCGCTGTAATTATTGGATAAAGGATCTCGACCAATCAGATTGATTTGTTCCCGAAATTGACTGTTGTCAAGTCAGTCTGACTTGGGATACCGGCGAGGTATCTTGGGCCAGCTCGCGCTACCGCGTTTAGAGTTTTTCTACCCGTGTTTGCCTAAGCGACACGTTAGGCTCTCGCTCGTGTATATAGTTCGCGTTATCGTGTCGTGCTCCCGCGCTGGGTTCTCGCCAACTAAAAGGTACCGAAAGTGGTTTTTTCGCGTGTTCTCGGGGTGCATCGCGGTGGGTGACCCTAGGAGAGTTCTCCGTTCCCGCGGATTAGCTGTGCCTGTTCTGGTGAGTCGCACCGATTTTATTACTTAGTGGCGGGATTTCGAATAGTCCGATAGCCATAGGCATCGGGTTTCCTGTTTTGCTCCCGATCACATGTTCTGGACTCCCGTTTCTGGATTTTGTCTGTTCGCGTTCCCGTCAAAGTAGTTCTCGCTGGATTACACTATTTGCCGGTCCCTTACTCCGACCCTCTCTACCACAACCTGCAGGCTGAGCGGCCGTGCATTTCCGCAACTGTTCGCTCTCGTCCATGCATCCAGTTGCGTTTGTCAGTTTTACGCGGCGCCAAAAATTGACATTTTCGGTTGCGTTTGTCTATTTCACGCGTCCCCAAAAATCGACGGATCTCGTTTCGTGGCTCTGTGCCGCTTTGGTGGAGACGAGGGCGACCTACCTCGTCTCGCAGGACATACCGGTTCGTCGGCACCGGTGAAACAAAAGCGGGCTGGCGCCCAGCCGTGGCTTGCGGATGCATGAGCGGGGGTGGACGGCCGTTTTACCGATTTCGATCTCGCGTGGTCAGAAAATACGTCACAAAAGAAAAATCTCTTTTTCTTTAGTTCGCTAAACTATATGGTTAATCTTTTAATATATGCATACGTTAAAGTAATCTATCATTTTTTATAAAGCTTTTCTTACAAAAATCTATCACAAATTGTTTAATTTCCTAAAATTTGTCCACATTTCTGAATGTTGTTCACAATGCGTGAACATCTGTTATTTTATTTTCTTTAATATCAGAATCTGAAATGCAAAGTGTTCGCACCCACCTCAAGAATGGAAGAAGTGATAGTAAGAGGAGGGGCGAGGCCCGGAACGGTAGGGAATTGTAGTTGTAATAGACTAGTTAGTAATTGTGTGTTGATCAAGAAGGATTAGAAGTGATACGTGTAAGTACTTCGACAAAATAAACATTTTCGATCATGGATATGTGCATGTGTCACTTCATACCCTTCGACCCACGCGTCTTGCCTTGTGAAATTTCGCTTGCATCCTTGCTCTTGCCTTGCCTAATATGACTCGCGTGCAACTATGTCATCGTGGATCGTGTCACGAAGTTCATAACGACCGGAGTAACCGTGTGTGTCATTTCAACAGAAATTCAACACATCTGACCACATCACGAATAATCGGGCCCGAGCGCCAACAATGCTGCTTCAGCGTCACTACCGCGTTGATATTCCAATGGGCAACAGTCCTCGCGTAATAAGACTTGTTGGGTTACCTGCGCCTTAACCCTTAATAGTCACTGTGGGTCCAGGGGACCCAGGCCTTTTTTTGACTTGGAATACCGCCCAGTAAAATCGAAAAAAGGGGACTTGTGGCGCCATCTTCTCGTTTGTAGAAGCCTGGCAACGGTGTGAGTAGGACGTGTCGAAAGTGTTGGGTCCGCTGGACCCAGTGTGACTCCAGTGTCGGGAAAAAAATTTGCGTAGTTTTTTTTTTTTCTGTTTTCAGTTTCGACGTGTAGAGGTAAGTGAAATATTGCCAAATGTGAAAGCAGAATTTTTGTTTTCAATTTTAAACTAAGTTAATTGACTTTTGAAATGAAGTTAGATGGCGTATAATTTTGGCGCTCGAACAATTCGAGAAGAATTGCTCGAGGATACCGAGGAGGAGCCCGTCCTGGGAGGACACGATTCAGGCGAGGACGACCACGTTTCTGAGCAGTCGGAGACAATTAGCTTTGAGGAAGAGACGAGCAGCGATGAGTACAACGAAGAAATTGAAAATGCGACGCTCAACCAAAGGCTACTCAACGCGCCTGCACATAGACGCCCGGTGAAAATATTACGAGGGGTCAACGGTTTCAAATGGCGCACAGATAAACCGAATCGAGTATCAGGTAAGCCTAACGTGTTTATGTTTTCGTATTTGTATGTGTGAAAACGTTTCGTGTGCGTTCGTGGCAGCTGGCGCACGCAGTATTATTCTCATCGAGAAATGTATTTTTCAATTTATTGCATCTTATTTATGACTAGCATAGAAAATATCCACGTAAAATCAACGAATAAATATAACAAATAAATAAATAAATAAATCACGAAAGATTACAATACTTTCAAATAAAT
>JARPRG010000386.1:1840-17152 GCA_031001745.1 Hartigia nigra
TGACGATGACGATGACGATGACGATGACGATGACGATGACGATGATTATGACGAGGACGAGGACGACGATGGAAGACAGCCTGTCATGATTTCTGTTGCTATGGAAAAAAAAAAGATAAGGAGATTCGAATGGCAGTGTGTCATTCCTATCTTTTTCTTTTCTTTATTTTGGAGCTATTGGAGTCGTCACGCGAGAAGAAAAAATCATAGACGGAATAGATAAGGAAAGAGAGAGAACGAGAGAGAATGAGTGTGTGAGAGAGAGAGTAAAAAGTTGGGAAAGATTAATTTCGAGCTGCGCAAAAATAATCATCCGTCTTTTTGTTCTGAATTTTCGAAACGATCGGACACCACTCGACCACCGTGAAAGAAATTGAAAACCGGAAGCGACATATTACGAGATTAAAAAAAATATACCTAATAAAATGCCGATATGTATGGGGGAAGAACCCGTGTAAAATACTGAAAGTCTATAAATAAATATTATATATATATATAAATATAAATACATAATACATATATATGAAAAAAAAACTGAATTACATATATATATGCAAATTAATTTTAATAATAGTTAATAATAACATTTCTGCTGTTGTGTAAAGAAACAAAGAGGACGAAGAGGTGAAGTGATTCGAGAAAATTGACTCTTATATAAGGATATATATATATATATATATCCTCACTTGCATGGCATTCTTATCATTACCATCATCAATCAATATGTACTACCACCTTATCACCCTATCATCCTATCGTAACCGGAACACTTAGTCTACTGTCCACCTATCGACACCCCTTTGTAATCCCTAACCCTTGCCCCTGCCCACCATTCATTCGCACTATCTCGTAACGTCTAGTTGCAACTAAGTGTATTCTTTGTTTATAAATGAATAAATTAATTGATTACATAGATGTATGTATATATCGGATTTACACGTGGACAAGTTAACACTTTCAACACCGAATAATAACAGGCGCATTAAAATTATTTATATATATAAATATGACAAATATAGTTAAATAAAACGTATATACATATACATATATATATGTATATGGGGCTTAAAGAAAAAAAAATAGTACCTAGCCAATCGCCATTGCCATCGCCGTCGTGCTTACGTATTACAAGAGTGGCTACCCTTTCGATATTCTTCTTACGTCGGTAAGCGCTAAAGGCAGTTTCCTTACTACGCGGCCTCACGTGTAACTAAGAGTCCTTACCACGAGACAATGACAATTTTAATAGGAAATATAAATGAGGAAGGAATTAATATGCGCTGAAAGTGTCGAAGCGCCTGAAAAATCCATAACGATTGAGAGTGAAAAAAAAACAAAAGGAAAAGGATTCACGCGGATATTATCAAAAAGTGTAATTTCTACGTGTTACCACGTATAACCATTGTCCACGTTTGCTCAGGACATAACGAGGATGCATCCAAGGATATGGGGACAGCCGAGTTGCGTTAACTAAATGTAAAATTATGTGGCGTATACGGATGACAAAGTTAGAGTATAGCTTATCCTTGGGCAGCCCCTTCACTCCCCCCGGCACCGTGTGGGGCAGCACGATGATAATAATTCGATGAGCCATGAAGCTCGATGGGAAAAAATGAAGAGAGCAAAGTGAAAAAAGAGGATGCGAGTTAACATTATAAAAGTGCAACTATTATATAACGATGAAGTAAAGGTCCTGGCGACTGGCGCGTAATCGCGGATGCGCCATTAAACGGAACACGCTTGTTCTTCCGTTAACGGGGAGGCTGATTATAATGTTTTTTTTTTTTTTTTTTAATACGAGCGTTATATTATCTAGGGACTAAAAAAAGGGTTACCTTACTCTCCGTGACGTTTATACGCCTTTTCATCGTATGCGATTTGCGTCATTCTCGACATTCATCTATTAATGATATTCTACGCCCAATGACCTCCCTCGCCCTTATTCCTAGTGGCGGGTTCAGTGCGAATTTCGGATGACGGGGACGGAACGTGAATGTGAGAAAGTGAAATATAGGGAATATATATGTGTATATATATACGGGTGGCGAGAAGTATGCGGTAAAAATTCGTCGTATGTGTACACGTATGCATATACATATATAAATATAATTAGGTTTAGTCGATAAGTCTCCTTTAAGGTTTTAGCGTGGTATCTCGAACGTTATAGCAGGGAAGTGACGCGCGCGCCAGTCTAACGGCTATTCGCCTAGTTCTTTATCATTGAAAATTCAAAAATTGTATCGCTGCGCAAAGTAATCCAGAATAATGGGAATGTTAGGTAGGATAGAGGGATAAACTTTATGCGTTGAACCAGTGTGTCTCTGCGTCTGTTTTGACTTGGTCGTAAGTGCGCATAAGCATGAGTGCGTGTGAGAGGAAGATAGAGAGAGAGAGAGCGATTAAAAAATAATTCAACTTGGGCGGGCCCGAAGAAAAAAAAACTGAATTTCGAGTTATTTGTCTATAGAGTTAAAGAGCTAATGGAAATGGGGTAAACAAGAGAGAGAGTGAGAGAGAGAGAAACTTTGTAAGGGACGTCGAAAGAAGAAGGGTACAACAGCGAAGATGATTAAAAGATATTGTACAAAATGCTACATACATAACTATTATCTAAAGATAAATATATATATATATATATATATATATACACACACAATAGATATAACAATATGATAGCTAAGCCAAAGGGTACGCGGGATACCAAAACTACTGATCCACCCTTTTCTCTTAAAAATTGGAGAAAATAATAAAAATGAAGAACATGGAATTATGGTTTAACCAAGCAAGAAGTATGAAATTTTGGGAATTTTTAAAATGAAAACGAATACCAAATATTTCAATACTTTTGGAGGGAGAGATATGTTAATGCGTACCCTTTGGCAGCCCACCATAGGTGAAAGCGTTATATTCTGTGTGAGTAGGCTACGCGAAGACGGCGATGATGAATACATGAAATACTACTACTACTACTACCTACTATTACTACTACTATTACCACTATAGCTACTACTACTATGAAGTAACATTAATTAATATCTAAAGAGTAGAGATAGAGCTGATTATCGCTATACCAATACGAGATACGGAAAATTTATATATTTAAGAACACTCAAATGAGAGAGGGACAAAAAAGTAAGGTTTATACACGATTTAAAGACACTTCGGAATCTTATTATTATTATTATTATTATTATTGTTGTTGTTAGTATTATTGCCATTATTATTATTATCATTCTTATCGAAGGGTCTTTTTCGTAGCCCTATTTCCACACGGCGAAAAATTCACGGTCGCCATACTGTTTTCGTTGTCGCGACCATCCGACTCTGGTTATATTTAATGAATCATTAATCTGACTTCTGAATCGATTAATTTAATAATTACAATTATTGTATTGATGAATGATCGGTACGATGGATCGTCGCGACATCGGAAATCGCGTAGACCAAGAACTTCCCCACGTGAAAACGACACGCGTACAAGTGTATAGTGCTTCAATTGTTGTTAATAAATTGGAAAACAAAGAAATTCTCACCTGACAAAATAAGCGGTGTTTTCAAATAGCGCGCGCGCGCGCGCATTAGGAGAAAGACGATGTAAAGTGAAGATGACGTAAAAGTATGATAAAGTAGAAGAAAAAAAAAGAAGACGAAAACGATTAGAAATCGGCCGAAATTTATTCTCTCGAAATCGAATAAAATTATTCTTTCGCTCTCACTCTGCTCATGTCCGACCTCGACTTCCTGTTGTTCCGCCACTTTTATTATTCTCTCGCGTCACTTCCTCCGTGGCCATTCTTTTGATATAATCTGCTGCGATTCTCGCTTATCAATTGCTGTTCGACCCTTCTTTGTTTATCTAATAGCGACAGAGAAAGAGAGTCTATAACAACGTATACCAAGGCTATCGCGAAGAGGAGGATAATGAAGGATGCGAGAAAAAAAGTATGTCGTTCGTTAAATCGCCAATTACCGTAGGGGAGGGGATGAGAGTGCGCGATGGGGGGGGGGGGGCGAGGGAAGGACATAAAAACACACGACGATGTATGAGAGACTAAAAAGTTAACGTTAGAAAGCGAAAGAGCGTCTGTCGCGAGAAATGGAAGCCAGAGACGCTTCGTTATTTCTTCGCAAGTTGTATGATACTAGGGAAATTCTTTAATACGTAGAATTACGCGATCGCTTACCCAGAGATTAATTACCGTAAGAATGATTGATAGAAAGTGAGATACAATGAGATTGAGAACGTGAGTGAGAGAGAAAGAGACAGAAAGAGAGGGAAGGATAATTTCTTATGAACGTGTAAAAGAGAGAGAGAGAGAGAGAGAGAGAGAGATGTTGAATGATTGCAAGAACGAATGAGTGTGTAATGAGAGAACGATAATGGGATTTGACAAAAAGAAATATAATGCCCAATTATAAATGCCCTTTGGATGAATGGCAGAAATGGTAGAAACCACGATAAAGAATATGAGGAAATGTTAGGGACGGCGTAGAAGCAGGAAACCCAGGAATAATGGTGAAAGAAGAATAAGGAAGAGAGTGCTAGTGCTCGTAGGATGGAAGCCATTAAAAAAAAAAGAAACGGAAAAAACGTAAAGCGATAAATACGATGAATAAAACTCGAAATTAGGAAAATGGCGACGTCCTTCTTTTTCAAAGCGTCCGCCTACGAGCCGGGACGTTTTAATTACACTATACGATAATTGTAGCGAGTACGATTATTATGATTATCAGGATAATGGATAAAGACAAGGAGGAGGATGAAGATAATGGAAGAAAGAAAGGAAAATAAAGCGGTTATTACGATTATTCAATATAAATATAAATAATTATACATAACTACGTGCGTTTCCCTTCGATTATGTTTTCTCTCTCTCTCTCTCTCTCTGTCTCATTATTTTTCTCTTTCCATTTTCTATCTCTCTCCTTCCCCCCCAACACCACTTCACGCTCGCATTCTCTATTATCCACGACCACTTGGCTCCTCTATCTTTTTCTTTTCTTTGTTCCCTCACAATTTTCTTTGTTTCTCTCCGTTTACTTTCTCGTTCTTCTTAATGTCGTATTTGACACGAATCATACATAGAGAATAGACGATAATGGTACTTGTAGCATACTACTGAATGTGTTAACGCGAGAATCGACCGTCCCCCGCCGCATCTCAATCGGGGACGCTCTATACGATACTATTATTACTGTACATTTTTGTGGTTTATTTAACAATAAAATATTAACAATAACGTTGACACGCACGTTTACTTTATACATAAATAAGTACAGGATATATTGCTGATGTATCACAATTGGCAGTATCGTGAGGAAATAATTGTGCAACCAGCATTGGCGTCATTATTCGTGGAATATAAATGACGAAACTCTTCGATGCAATGAAATTTGATTTATTGTTTCAACTTCAACATTAATTTCCAATTAGGTAATCGTATATTTAATAGAACCAGTTTAAGCGATTGATATATCCCATACGATTATTCAACTTTTTTCCCCTTCGGTTTATTCTCCTCACAGTTTTATTGATGCATACAGATATATTCATAATTCCAGTTGGTACGCTAACGATTGTCTTGATCTAAAGGTTGAACACGCGCAGGATGCCTTGTACGTTTATTTAATGATTTTTTTTATGTTTGACTGTACTCTTGATTTTATCATCCAAGAAGTACCTTCCGGATCATTGCACCGCTCACGACTTCCTCGTCGCCTTCACGGGGTCCGATGCACTTGCTGCTGCAGAGATATTGCAGCAAAGGCAGACGATACTTTCCGCAGAAATCGACGAATTTTATGTGCTCCACACGATTGTCGAAGAAGACACCTGGTAGATTATTTCAATTAGACTTTAATGACACGCTTATTGGGCTAATAATTGTCAATGTTGATACCTTGGCACTTGGGATTGACACAGTGATGACTAGTATTAAGATAATCTATCAAATTCTTTGGAATGCTCTCTTCGTCGTAAAATATATCATTGGTCTTAATTACACGGGCTGCCAGTTCCAGCAATGATGGTGGATTGTGTGTCATATCAGACACGAATCTCACTACCAAAGGATTGTCTCTTAGAGACAGCTGGAAGAAATTAGAATTGTTTAATTAACCCTGAATCGTAATGGTTAAGCGATACCAATAGTAGTAGTACTTGTGGTGGTGGTACTAGCAGTAGCTTTAATCCTTTGTTAGTACGCATGTCAAATATATTGATTATATATAAGTCGTGTTAAAGACGTAATAAATATGCTGATTTGAAAATGTTTTTTACGTTAATTGTATAAACAATATGACTCTAGAAATTCCACGAGTAATTGTTTTCATAAGACAAACAAGGGTTTGATCCTTCAAATTCCCTATACCTGCTATGAGTGCGAGAGAGAGGGTCTTATGGATACATAAACGGATAAGACAAAGACAGACGTAATGATCGTTTGAATTTTTCCAAAGTACTTTGTCCCATTGGTGCATCTATGAGTGTCTATAATTTCTTATACTTCTTCTTTTTTTTATAAATATTTTGAGCTTCTAAAACTATTTCTTCTAATCATAGAATCCACGGAATTTGTCTCTCTGCTATCAAGGTACTGATAAACACGTTACATACAGTAATGGGGAAGGGAAATTTTCTTATTTATGGCTACCTACTTCCGTGAGGCACTTCAGAGTGATAATTTCCGTAGGCAGAGTCTTGAGTCTATTCTTATGAAGTAACAAAGACTTTAGATTCTTCAGATTGGCTATTGAACGAGGGAGACTTTCGAGCATGTTATCACAAAGGACCAATGCTTGAAGGCTGATCAATTGCCCAAGAGTAGATGGAACTTCGGTCAACCTGTTTCCACCCATGGAGAGAACTTGCAGGCTGAATCAAAATGAGAAAAAAATCCAGTTAGCATAATTTCTCGTTTACATAATTCTTGTAGAACTTCACTCTAGTTAACGTCATCAGGCGCGATTATTATTACCGTTGAAGCTTCCATACATCCTTTTTGATCTGATTTATACTATTTCCTCCTAGATAAAGATACTTTAGGGCGGTAAGCTCGAGTATCTGTTCAGGAAAATCGGTGAGTCTATTTCCACTTAAATTTAATTCCCGTAGTGCCGGCATCTGTTCAAAACTCTTAGGTAAATTATCATTGGTCAGGTTATTGTTTTTGGCGACGAGACAGATCAAAGGACAGTCCCCTAGGTTATCCGGTAAGCGATTTAATGCACAATTTGATATGTCCAAGCTACTGAGATTCGTAAACCGAATGATACTTCCTGGTATATGGTTCAATCGGTTCTGATGCAAGAGCATCGTTTCAACATTTTCAGGATCCTTGGCGCTTTCGAAATGTTCATCCAGGACCTTCGAGTCTAGCATCAGGTAAGACAGATCCAATGTCTTTGTTGCAGAGTCCGAATCGCTTGAGTCTGATGTGTAACTCTCCATCGCTTGATTTACTTGTTAAAGGAAAAAAGATCGTTTTGTAAATTAAATTGAAAAATTAATTTTTCTTTAACTGTCTAGAACTGCGTTAATGGATGTTATTTGGTACCTTTAATTTGGATTATTTATACGAGATTCCTTATGATGAGTTTTTGTCACTCAATTTTCACTTTGATTGTTGCTGAATTTACTGAAATTCAGAAGAATTAATGGAACTGTTAGAGTTGAGAGAAATGAGAACACACGGAGAACAGATACCTGATACTGAGGTCAAACACACTGAGGGAAATGGACCCCCATGACGAGGAATCCGCCAAGACGTCCGACTGCGAACTAAGACACGACAAACGGTTTATCAGTTTGCTTTACATGTTAGTTTATCGGCGACTATAATTCGGCAGTGCTGTTGCAACTCTTTCATCATTGCTGAGCATTTTCCCCTAATGACCTTCATGTGCGGCATTTTAACATTCGTTTGTTCCATTCTTAAAGTCTTATTGCATTTCCTGTGCCTGCAGCACTTTAAATGTGCTAAAAAGAATAAAAGAATGTAGGAACCAATAGTTAAAAGAGTCTATATAAGTATATTTATGTACGATTGAATTATACAGTAACATATATGAATTTTATTACGAATGTCTAATATTGAGAAACAGAAGCTATATAGTGGCGTTGATCAATTTAAAAAATCTTCTTGATTTTAACAGATAGCAAATTTTTAAAACTGAGAATTTGAAATCCACAATGAATTTTATATAATCTTTGTAAGTTAGCATGGCCTCATAAAATCAGGGCCCGGTTAGAGATATTCATTCGTACGGTACTTACGTTTATATGACGGTGCAATACTGTAGGACCAATGGGATAGATAGGTTTTATCAGTTTTTCTCATAAATTAAATAGCTTTGAATTGAAAATCATGCAATATGCATTATTAGTTTTCTTTAGTATGACGATCTTGCCATGTCATTCAGTCTCATCTTTCGTTGTAAATAAACCCTTGAGAACTGCAACAATGAATAATGACTCTTACTGATACTAGACCGCCATAACCTAAAAGATATACATTTTTCGTAGCACAATGTGCTGGCTAGTGGGAAATCATAAATGATAGAATATTTCGTGGTATTGCATTACTTGTATACTACATTTGCGACGAAAGATTTTTCTTATGCTAAGGTTAGTTTGATCTTGTTATAAATTATCTTTCAATTCTTTTTACAAATGATTGCCGCTTCGTATATTTCATGCGCAATCAAAAACATGTGATCTTCACTTGTTATGTTTGAATATATGTACAATTTTTATGCAATTCATATGTATTTATATTTCTCTTGTATGATTATGATTTTTTTGAGGCAGTTACAATATTCTGTTGATCTAGTTATTCAGAGTAGTAACAAAGTTCATGCGACAATTCCTTATCTCATTACATTCTATTTTATATTTGTAATAATAAAGACTCCAGAATATTGTGGTTCGTGCAAAATATTATTTTAGTTGAATTACTTTGATTTCTTTCAGTAGAGGATGCTTACGGAGAGATAGACTTCTTTATTAATGTAATAGTTTAATATTTTTTGTAAAACTTAATAAATATTATATTAATTTTGTTCTTCTTCAATTTTAAAGATACTTATCGACAATGGCAATGTTTGGAATTAAGCCTGTTTTTGTTGCACAAAGGATACAAAGAATATCATTCTATCTTAACATTATACGCAATGCATACGGAGCAGTTTACATGGAAAGATTAATTAATGACATAGAAACACTACAGCCTGTGTTCAATAACAAGGATAAAATTTCTGTTGAACAATGGAAGAATGTGCGTGAAAGTGTTTTGCTTCATAGACATGTTAATGAAACTAATATTGATGTGACTATTATGAATCTATGTCAACATTATGGAAATGTAGATCAGATGTCATCCTATATAGACTTTTTGAGAATTAATAATTTTGACATAAATCTAGGCATCATAGTGAAATATTTAAAACAATTTACATTAAAAAAAAACCCTCTGACTGAATCGGAGAAAAAAGAAATTTGTGATATTTATGATTCCATAAGGAAAAAACATACTGTCTTAGACTGTATAACTGCTAAAACTTGTATCTCAGCACTGTGTTTAACTAAAAGATGGCGAGAGAGCGAGGAATTATTAGAAATGATAAAATTAACCACGGAACCAAATGGAAGACCATACTCAGCAATAATTACAGCAGCATTTAATAACAATGATCCAAAAGTTGGATGGAAGTACTTTTACGAAGTATCATTAAATTTGAAACCTCATAGTCACTCCTATCTTGCTTATATAAATTATTGTTTAAGAAATTTCAATAGCGTAAAGGAGTTACAAAATGAGTTTAGTAAGTTATTCCACTTTTGGGGTGAACACTATATAAATGTACCGCAAAGTATAGCAACTGCCTTATTGGAAACTTGTGAGAAACTTAACTGGAAAGGATCTTACACTAGTATATATTCCAAGTGAGTATTTATTTCAGTGTCTTATAACAATCACTGTACATTATATTTAAAACAATTGTGCAGCATTTTATACGATACATATGTTACTTTTATTCAGTGGAACCTGCAAACATTGTTCATCGAAGTTAGAACAACGTTCTTTAACGTCAGAAGAATTTAAGTTTTTATCCACACTTATGCTGAAGAATGTAATTGTTGGAAGAGATACCTATCGAAAAACTACCCCAGAAGAATTAAAATCCTTCATAAAATATGTTGAGAAAACAAAACCATATGACATGGTTATTGATGGTTTGAATGTAGCGTATGGTCAAATGAAATCATCACCTAAATTATTAGCCAAACAGGTAAAATGTTTTGTAGTAAATAGTTAGATTAATAATTGCAATGTATATAAGTCTAACAAATTTAATTTCCAACAGCTTCGACTGGTTGTGCAACATTTAGTTGGTCAAAAGAAGAAACTATTAGTGATTGGTCGGCAGCACATGAACGGATGGCCAAAGGAGGATATAAATTATATAAAGCAAAATGCATCTGTATTCTTAGCAAAAAACCTGTATGTAAATTAAACTTCTATTCATCTGTCATTTAGGTTACGATTATTCTCTGTTTTTTTTACAGAACACATGACGATCCATATTTATTATATGCTACGTTAGCCAGTGGAAAATCAACAGATTTTCTATCTCGTGATTTGATGCGTGGACATAGATATCTACTACAGGATTTACAAATCAGATTTCTGTTCAAACAATGGCAGGTTTCACATCAACATGTAGTATTATGGGTGAATCACAAATCTGGACAAGTAGAACTACAAACGCCTCTTAAATACCATCCAACAGCACAAGAATGTGCCGATGGATGGCATATTCCTTATAATACTGAGACTAAATGTAATCCACCTGATACTTATGAGCCACCACGTACTTGGCTTTGCTTGAAATACAAATAGAAAGTAAAATCAACTATTTTTTTATTAATAGTATTAACAAATAAAAGTTTATTCATAAATCTGTACATCAATTCTCAATGAGACAGGTCTTTTCACTTGTGGATCCTGTCTCTGTGAAGAATATGTGAGATGCAAGACCACTTCATCTTCTTATTTTCTCCTTTTTGATTTAATTCCATACGAAGCATGCATCGGAAAAAGTGGGTCTAAACTTGCAAGCTGCAAGTTTCCACATGAGGGAAGTACAACAATTGTACGGCGGATGTCGCCACTGTCGTCTGCAGGTCAGAGTCGTTCTTAAGCCGCAACACATTCCAGTCTCTTGCCTGAGCAACAGGTGATGATGTGTCGCGTAGCATTTTTTCTGTGATTTTAGGTGCGTGAGTAAAGTGATTCGAATAAATTATGGTGCTGTGACGCGTTCTTACGTTATTTCCTGTTGTGAGAGAGAAAGTGACTTATTACGAAGTAACCAAAAAAGCGTCAGCACGCGAAGTGTCATCTGTATGATTGGATTTTGGGAAAAGAGGCCCTGCGGCGCGCCTTGAGAAAAGAGAAAACATAACAAAGGTGAGTCCAGTTTTTCCACTATCAGTAACGTTGACTAACGTACAACTTTATTGTTTGCTCTGTCATTGCTGCAAAGTTGTTGGACCATGAGTCTCGATTGCCAAGTCCCTCGTTCCCATTTGAATTTTCAAAAGAGCGCATGTCTTTTCGCAGTGGCAGGTTTGAACCTGTCAAATAGTTTTGCGTCATAAATTGTTCTACTTACCCAATAACGCTTTCGTCTTATTATCTGTCAAAAATATAAGACTTTGCAATGATCAGTATGTACTACGTTAACAAGGAGATTAGCTACTCAGGAACATGTTATACGGAATTTCATAGCTCTCCCAGGGATAAAGACTACCTGGATTTACGTATTCTGGGTCCAGGTATCCTAAATTTATATTCCTTCCTGGCAAAGTCCAAACCAAGATCTGAAGCATTATCCATCTGAATGACACGATGAAAACAGTCTAGTCATACTATCTTCGTGAGCATCTCTAAAGATAACCTGAGATCCCAAGAACTGATTCAGCGCCACAAGATTTACTCTCTCTTCCCAGAACACACTCCAGTGAATGTACGAAGAGTAGCTTCAAATCGTGGAAGAACCTTGAAGTCCATCGATAATCGTGCGATCTTCATTCCATTGACACGACGTAACATTAGCTAGAAAAGTCTGACATCCACATGTCTCTATCATCAACACGCTTAGAACATTGCTTGCTCCACACCTGCCAATAAAATTTCTGCAAGAATACAACATTTCTAGGAACACCGTCTCATTCATCCATATATCAAAATCAATGGGGATTGTCAATTCATGTGACCATTGAAAGATCTCTCATTCGCAAAGCAAGTGAATGTTCTCAACGGTTTGCGAAACCCGTTCCTCCACGAAGTACGAGTGGGTGCTATGAAAAAATGAGTGCCTACGCGCACCACGTATTTGGAGTGTACCGGCTGAGCTTGTCAACGGGATTCGTATATATGTAGGCACGCGTCTGCGCTGAGACAGCTAGCGCGTACGTGTATAACGTTCCAACCCTAAGACAGAGTGAGTGAAATGGGACAGAAAGAGAGAGAGAGAGCGAGAGAAGGCATATACAATATATAATGCATACAAGAGAGAAACTACAGCTACAGGAAGAGCAAGAGAATTGTACTGAAAGAGGACGTTATTTATGAATGAGCCAAGCACCAGGAGTTCCAGTTCCTTTGTGTGTTAATGCACTCATTAGGATACTCGGATTTGTCCTTTGTCATTGGGTATGCCAGCTAAACTACCAGAAACGTACCTACTACTTCTCGTTGGGAGAGTAACAGGAGGAAAGGAAAGAAAAAAAAATTGAGGTACACGCGGTCTCCCACCTCCACTGTCGTCCCACCACTTGCTCGTTAGGATAATTAAATCAGACAGTTGGTATCTATATACTTACTAGCTCAGTAGGGATGCTTGTAGTCGTGTATCCTTATAGGAGATGTACATTCATCCTTTGCTCTAGGAAGCCGTCAAGTATCACAGGGCCAAGGTTTTCCAGGATGAGTTTTCTCAGGATTGGTCTAAATAGACACTTTCCTTATTCCCTGCACCATTAGCTAATGCTCAGCTTACGTTGGGGCATACGTAGTTGCACGAGTGCTTTACGATAAGTACTAGAGCAACGTAGTGCACACCAGGGTATCGTTTACTCCAGGGACTCTTAACGCATCTACTCATTCTCGGTGGTAAGGAACCAGAATGACTATACACTTACATGTAACTACCTATACGGCTACTATCGAATGCCTGAAATATTGCTCAATGGCGAAGGTGCACTA
Organism: Hartigia nigra; assembly: GCA_031001745.1. NCBI lineage: Eukaryota > Metazoa > Arthropoda > Insecta > Hymenoptera > Cephidae > Hartigia > Hartigia nigra. Next base: position 15,112 of record JARPRG010000386.1, read on the forward strand.
TGTTGTCTTTCAGCGCGTCCCTCTTACCCTGGTGCTGATTCGCTTCCTTTGCACGGAGTTAAGTATGTACCCTCTACTGCTTAGACAGATTCAAAAGGACTGGTATCGGCATTCTCTCTCGTAATACTCGGTATGTTTGTACTATATGCATTGGTAAATAGAGGAATGAAAAATTATGATAAAATCAGGTTTCACGCAACTTTCCAGGCACCTTCGATCGCGTCTGGCACATTCGAACTGGTACTTTATGCTTTATCGACAAGTCACTTTACATGGGAACACGCCTATATACCATCTATATCCTCGTTAGAAAGTGAATGAGAGATAAACAAAAATTTATTTCTCCTTGGTTATATTAAACGGGGAATTCCTTTTTCTTCTTTCATGGAATTTTTAAATGAATGTACAAAGGTGCTGGTCGCAGCGTGAAAATAATGGCAGGTCGTCGATCCTCCTCTCTTCACATTATTCTTAAGCAAAGAAATACTCGGCAGAATACACCTGGATAAGATAAATGTTATCCGGTATAGCGCAGCCACCGACTTGTCGACCGCCAATGGCCTCCTTTATCGTTCGCCCGAGTTCCCTTGGTGATAAGGTACACAGGCGGCACGCACGTACCCACATGTTATATCTACGTACACGAATAGAGCGAGAGAGAGATAAAGCAAGAAATAAAGATAGAGGATGGCATGGAAGGCGTTCATTCGCCTCATAATGCTTCAACTGTTAACAAAATGCTCTACAGTCTTGCACTGGGATTTCCAAGAGGCCAGGGTAGCTCCTACGTCACCCCGTCTACCACAGGGAGTTTTGTACTCGAATTTCCCGGGTAGTATGAGCATTTGTATTAATTCGCGAAGGGCGGGCTTTAACGAGCTTCCGTGAGCTCGTATGCGTATTTATGTGGTATCGCTATACGGCGTCTATTGCACCGCGTTGTTTTGCGGTCGTGGAGACTGTAAGGACGTTGCCAAAGGGTGCGAGAGAGAGGGACAGAGAGAAAAAATCCCTAGGAAAATAGCGAGGCATCATATAACGATAAACCGTAGTAATAAAAGTAAGTGGCCATCGGAGTCTATGGGGGCTTTAAGCGCCATTTAGAAGGATTGGCACTTGAAGCTATAGTCGGTTCTTATTTCGTGATGTGTGAGGATGGGTCACGTGTGAGCGTATACGACGTTTCCATGGGGATATGTTTATCTATGTCCGGTTTGTGTATATATAGTGTACGGTCAAGTCGGCGTGCGGTATATTTTTGCTTGTTGTTTCAATTATGTACAGGAAACTTCACTCTTGACATGACGAAAAGTGAAGTTTTCATGCGAGCAAAAATTGCAACGATACTGAATGAGAAGCGAGGGACTGATGGCGATAGTGACAGTATGGTCCCCTATGAGGCGCCTATGGTGGTCCATGCGCTTAAAATCGATTCAGAAACACAGACAGGGCATGGACCTCCATCCGGGGTATACCGGCTTCGTCGTAACTCTCCTTCTCTGCCGTTCGACGCGCATTGATTTCCCCTAGTTTTCTTTTATTTTTATTCTTCTTTACGTTCATACGATATTTATGCTCTACCTATGGTGAGTGTCCCAGGTACCTATGGAACGTCTGAAGAGGGATATTACATGGGATTCAATGTACGCGAATATTTCCTGACTATAACCATTTTAACTTTTGACTTTCGGATGGAGTTTTTACTTTTAACATACCCGTGCCGTAACTTCCTTTTAGCGTTCCCTTGCGATTTATTTATTAGTACGAGACGGTTGTCGTTGGATCGAAATTTGAGAGGCGTCCCCAGGGTGCCGAGTAACCATCCCAGGGCCGTATACTGGGTGTCCGGGTGCGCTTAATTTTACGGCTGCCCATAATCGTTTCGCGGGGAAATTATTATTGCCGAGACGAAATTCGTTTAACGCGCGCTTTACACACTTTCCTTTTCTCTCTCTCTCTCTCTATCTCTGTTTCTTTCACTCTCTACGTCCCTTTCGCCCTCTTACGGGAAAGTCACCGACAGCCAGTAGTTATTTGTCGC
>JARPRG010000386.1:17252-54561 GCA_031001745.1 Hartigia nigra
TCTCTGTTTCTTTCACTCTCTACGTCCCTTTCGCCCTCTTACGGGAAAGTCACCGACAGCCAGTAGTTATTTGTCGCGCTGAAGCTGTAGCTGGGTGTGAGTTTTGGAGTAGTTTGAAAATGACCCTAGCCCCGAGTGTATTTACGGTAGTTAAGTTTATTAGCTGTCGTTTCACCAGTAAACTATCTCCGCTCGTCGTTCGAGTGGACTTGCCTTAAAACTATGCGCCCACTGCCGTTAGGTAAAGTGGCGTGATAATATTGCCACACTCTACACGTAAGGACATCCGTAGTTCATCTGGCAGCTTCTGCCAAGTACACTTTAATATCCTTGTGCATTCGTTCAACAATGCAATGCGTGCAACTGCGTTCAGTTGCAGCTGGTATATGGACCCAACACTGTATAGTCCTTTCTACTTGCGCTTCTGACATGACTGGTACCCGGCGCATCCATATCTAATATGGAAGTTCAGCATCATCCTAACTTGGAAAGCGTTAGCTTCTGGTACAGAGGTATTACTATGTATCCGCTTGTGTACTCGGCATTAGGTTAGGTTAACTTAGGTTATACCTACCCTTTCGTATTGACTTCCTATACTTATATATACGACACGGCGACAGTGCACTGTACACTGATTGTGCACTCGGCCGAACGATCACGGCAAATAGCTTAACCCTTCATGCACGACGATCCATGTACTTCGGATATGACAGTCCCGTCGTATAGTATCCGCCATTTTGTTATATCCTCTGTAAGACGTTTGACTTCTTTCAGATATGAAATTAAAGGATTTTCATTATATTTCTGGTAGTAGGTTACGCTCATATAGGTCGTATATTTTAATGTGGTATTTATATGGACGCTCTTGGCTCTGGATGAACGTTGAACATTGGCCTTTTCATCCTATGCTACTGGCATGATTTACGACGACCCTACGGAATCCAAACAATGTTAATTTCACGTAGTATTGCGGAATTCGACTAACGCACGCTCTGCTGGGACCGATCCTCTGTTATATTAACCGCTGCCACGGGTCTTTGGTATGGGTTCGTGTTGTATGTTTTTTTTTTTGAGCTTCTTTATCTAACCACCGTATCCTGTCATCATGTTTCTTTTTGAATTTCTCTCTCACATTAGATCCCTTTTTTTCTTGCTTTATACATATCTTTAAATTTCGTCGCTAGGTGTTGCGCATTGCGAACTAGCTCTATTTATTATGCACCTACTATTATATAACCCTATTATGTTTCTCCGTCTTATAAGTATGTTCTGTGCATCCTTCCACGAGCGGCTCTTATAGAGCTTGGAAATTTGATAAAATTATCGTAAACGAAATTAACGGTTGCTTGGACGAGTAAGTGCGTTAGACAGAGATAGGAATAAAGCTCTTTGATTTAGAGGGAGCGAGAGAGAGGGCTTGGGGGAGCCGGGAGAAAGCATCTCCAAGTCTGAGGTCCTTTTAAGCGCCTAATTTAATTGATTAACGCAATTTTTTTTATTGATAATGATAATAATACAGTGACGCTAATAACAGCGTCAGACATTATGGTTGCGCGAATGAGAAGGGAGAGGGTGGGTAGTTGCATAATTTCATTGGTGCAATCCGTTAGACTTACTAATGGCGCTTGGATATATTATTGCATGTATAATTCCACGTTAATGCGCCCTTTTAATAACTATGATAACCAAGCGTCACGTTACCACTTTACATTACAGTTTTTAACTCTATTCCCGCGATGTACACTAGCTGTAAAAATGCACGAGGTGTCTATCTATGATTTATGTGTACAGTCCCTTCCGGGTATGTTATTTATTTTGATTTACGTAGTCTCGATTCCACGCGATGTATTTTGTATGAGATTGTCTCTTGTCCCTCGTTACTTTACGTCACATCCGTGGGCCTTGCGTTAAGCATTCTCATATATTACCGGCGCGCACTTTAAGACGGCATTTTAACGGAAGGGAATCGAAGTGCCGCTCAATAATGCAGAGCGTGTTAAAATCGCTTGATTATTCATAAGCTGCCGGGACTTAAAGCTCCAATGCGGTCTTTCGCTGCTGCTCGCGAGCTATGAGCTTTCGACTTCGGCGAAGTTCGGCCGTGCTCGGCTTGGCTTTTTCGCCGGCCGAACCACTGCCGACGTTAAGCTCGGATTACGAGATGCAAATTGTTGGATCGAGTCACTCGACGTTGCGCGTATATTATTTGCGTATGCATAATAAGGTAATAATACACTCGACCCCGCGTCAGCTTTGTATGATTTGTTTATTATAATTATTGGTCAATTTGTAGGGGGCGAGCTTCTTTACATCGGGATCGGGTCAATGCTGGCGTTTCGTACATTGTTTTTCTATTCCTTAACAATTTCCTTCGTTTTCTTCAGGAAACACGTCGTAAATGATCCTGCCAGTTCGCAATCGTCTCCGGACGTACCGGCTGTGGAGGACAGAATGTGCCGGATGTAAATGGTGTACTGTAGATTCGATTTTTGTTTTCAAACTCACCCTCGTCTATACAGATATCCACGGCTTTTAAGAATTCACTGTGTTCCGCCTCGTCCTCGTGTTCAGTTTCTTCCATCAGCTTCACTGCGACGTCTTTCAACAGTTTGCCGGATTCCATCTGACAGTGAAAATTTTCGTTGTGCTTTCATTAGTTTCTCGAAACTGTATCCCACGCGAAGATTTATTAGATTTTTGGCAAAACTTACTACACCAAGTTTGCGCAGTGTACAGGCATCGAAACAATCCCGGTCCCTGTTGCGCTCTTCCCTGAAATTGCTCGACTCGATTTTTTCTGCAATTAAATCTTTTTATATAAATAATTATACATAATGACCGATTTCGTTTAATTTACCCTCTGTCATCCCCATTTCTTTAGCGCACGCATCGAATAACTCCTTTAATTTTTCATCCATCTCCGAATTCTTGGCTGCTGCGACGACCTGGGCTTCGTTAACGGGTACAAATTTTTCACTGATCATTTCTTAATATTTTTTCTTTAGTAAGCGCGATTTCGTTCGTTGAGCACTTACCGCTATTAGGAGTAGTCCAAGCAATCCGATGGACAGCTTCATTGCGAATTTTTCTTAACGGTTGTTGTTTCTTAAAATCGAAACACTAGGATGCACCGCAGAATCCACTGTACTGCACCGCGATGCACCAACTGCGGAAACGTTGTTGCATTTATATCAAATTCAGCTTGCATGCACACAATGAGCGACGCGAGTTACCGGAAGTCGATCCGTGTGATGATCTGTCAAGATATCAGCTCTGTTTACGTAATGTGCGAAACACATTATACGTAACAGCCCATTATTTTTACACCGTGTGGCATGTACCGCTTGGTCATGTCATCGATCGATTCGCGAATTGGTACAGCCATTGTTATTGCCTCGTGATGAAAAATTAACAGTTATTTGAAAGTTGAGATTAATGATATAAAAAGAAGAAGAAAAAGAAAGTAATTTTTGCTCTATTTTTAAGGAATTATACTTAATAATCCCATATACGTTGCACTTCTGCCGAGATTTTTAAAATTTCTTCACGACCATTTTTATTCGAAATAATCATCTTTAATTGACCCCGACGTCCATCTAATAACACCATTGTACACCTACAAACAAAAAATCCTAATAGCTTCTTACGTAAAGTCCGATTCGCTTCTTTGAACTCATTGTGTAACGATTTAACGACATGGTCGCGGCACGTCGTGATCTTCGTTCGTTCAGTACAGTGAAGATTCGTTGATTCGACTTGATTGGTTCAATGAAAACGACGCTCTCTCAAGGCGTCCCAAATAGGCCAGCGTCCTTTTATTATATGCCCTTTGGGATAGTCGATAAACTTATACGAAACTCGTATATGATCTTTTTTTTTATATTTTATTTTCATTTTGAATACACGCGTTGCGTCATTTCGTTTGTTCACCGATGATTGAAACACGATCGTTGATTAGATAAGGGTCGACTGGCATCGCGTGCACGTTAGAAAAAAGAAAAAAAAAAAAGGAAATGTACGACAGATTGCGCGACGCGAGCAAACGAGGCGTTGCTGTTTCATTAATCTAGACTTTTTGGAATAATTATCGTGTTTACGCTTTTCGACTAAAGTTACATCAGATTGTTGACACGCTGCTTGTCTCTATTCTTAGCTGCAGTTTAATACTTGTAGATGGCGTTGCACTAACGATTCCACGTAGTCCCGCTTGGTTAGGGGAAAAAAATGACCTGGAAGATATTACATTTTCACTTTCAAGTTTCATTTGTTAATTATGATTTTACTTGACGTTGCTAACGAAACTCTCAGCACTTACCGTATTGTCGGTCTCGTAGTAACACTTAACGAATTGCCAGGACAACACGCAGGCATCCTCGCTGTCGACTACGAGAACGAGACAATATATTATTAATTGATGCTTTGCCCGAAAGTATTGAGCATTTTGTAAACTTATAGTTTTGCTTACTTGCGCTCTTGCAGTTCAATGTAGCGTACTTCATTTTGTCAAGTATATCTAGATTCACCATAGCATCTAATTGCTTTATCATAGCGTCAAAGAGGAGCTTATCGTTTTTCATCTGAAAACAAGGAATTTTTGTATTAAAAAGAAATGGAACTATTTTTTTTTAGAAAGAGTCAACACACATATAGATGTATACTTACGACTTTCATCCTCTGAAAAATGCATTTATAGTAACATTGCAATGCTGGATCGGGTGGAAAGTAACCATTATTGGCAGCCTCCAGTACTTCTGAGATATGTAATAGAAAAATGTCAGGGTTTACTATGGGATACGACCACTCGAACCATCCGGTCGAATCTGACGTATTTGTTTTTACAAAAAAAAAATTAATTCCCGGTATTTCGAAGCTTTAAAACTGGAAATACTTAATATTTGCATATCTGCTTCGTTTTACAGGCTCGTGGCTTTATTAGAAATTTCAATTGGACCCGTTTAACGTTTTATCCAGAACTTTCGATACAGACACACGAAGCTAAGTTTTCGAATATTTACGTATTCGAATTCTTAAAATCGACAGTGCCCGAGATGCCTGAAAATGCTACTGTATAATCTGGATTTGGAACTTTAGTTTCTCATGTAAATTTCATGTAAATCGGTTCGTTTAAAATTTTTTATATAGATATTTTTACCCGTGCGTATACGCATTCACGCATATCTCTTTTTGCTATGACGTATGAAATAAGACACTTTAGTATGTTTCATGCGGTCGTGTCTCAAGAATAATGAATGATTTAATGTATTGTTACTTTTTTTTTTTTAGTGGACAATATATTAACTGTACCTTCGGATACACCGACCTTTGGCACGCAGTACTTCCTCATGCTCATTACCATATTCTTCAATTGCTCCAGCGACAGTCTCTTGGAAAATGATACAGAAATTTTGTTATATACTCATTCACATTCGCGTTTACCTTATTTTACGAAAAATTCACTCACGCTCTCGATCGCTCCAAACGCTAGGAAAAGCGTCGCGACGACGAGGAGAATTTTCATGGTGGCAACAAGGTATGGACTTTTCTGTATTCGGTACTCGATGCACAGTCTCCGCACGCCGAACTACAGTATCAGTAATGCATGTGGCAATTTTCCGATAAGTCATTCGTGACTCGCGAAAACAAGTCCTTTTATATGAACAGAAGAAGGCAGCAAATTGCTCGTGCAAAACTACTTATCAGTCGCTACGCTGATTATGGTTTAACAATCGCATAATTAAGGCGTATAGTACATTAATCGATACGGGATCCTATAATTTGTCTGTGGCCAAATAGGCGCACCGAAAGTGCATTTAATTCACGACATTACGACATTGCCTGTATTTACTTTTACCCAGGAAATTAGTAAAATAAACGATATCGCGTACTGGGATTTAGAAACAAAAAAATTCAAAATTACAGTATTCCTTTTTCTTTGGGTTAATATTTATTTTTCAAGCTTTATATATTATACACGGGAAATTAGTTTGTATATTTCTTTTTGGTCAAATAACAAATTGCATTAAGGGAAAAAGAAGATTTCGGGATCCGTTTCCCAGTTGCATTTGACAAATTGATACGCGATCTCGCACATATCGTTACTGGTAACTAAAAAAAAATGTTTTCAAATCAAAGTACAATTTTTTTAGTATATTCTTTTCTTATGCTTAGTTATAGTTACCTATGGTGATGCAATGGTTGGCAACGTTTCTTGTGCGCTCTTGCAAATTCTCAGGCACCATAGTGTCCACTTGTTTCAGTATCATATTGAGGTCGATTTTGCCGTCCCGGAACTGAAAATCAACGATCGGATACTTACGCGATAAAATACCAGTTCGGTAAAGTTTCATGTAATATACCCGAGCTTTCTCGTGGTTGGTACACCTGGGTGCACTTACCGTTCGCAATAAGCCCATAACGCACTTGAGGTAGCACTGAAATTTCCTATCTTCTGGGAATTCACCTCTCTGCATACCCTCGAGAAGGGCTGTTAAATTTAACGTATTATTCTGACCATTTACGTCGGTCCAATTGACATTCAATTGAAACAAAATATACTTGATTTTATTGCACTTAGAAATAATAAACTTTTATTTTCCACTTACCTATGTCAACACCAGTCTTTGGCTGACACACGTTTCTGAAACCTGAAGATATTTTTTTCATTTGCTCCATGGTCATACCCTGAGACAAAAAAAAAGTACATAATTTTTCATTATTTAACTGGACTGTCTTGTCCTGCCCTTTTATCGTTGTATATCTATTATGATTCGCCATGTGCGATTTTGTAGTTTGGCTTCGTTTTTAACGTAACTTACGGACTCTACGCAGTGGAAAGACGCGAGAAGAAGCGTAATGGCTGCCACGAATGTTTTAAACATTTTTATGAAATTTCCCGAGTCTTCTCGACACTTCGGTAAATTACGAAAATTGCTTTTCCGGAGAAAGAAAAACTGAAGTTTAGGTGCACGTAAAACTGCTGCTCGGCATAGACAAGATCTGACTTTTATATCTTCTACGATGTTCCAGGGCTTTTAAACAGCTACAGGTACCTCGTTAATCCTGTCAAACAGCCGATATTAGACGAGCTTGTTTTCTCAGTAATTCTATGTCATTTCTCGTCAACTCCTATTGTTTCCATATGAAATTTCATAAAGTGCGCATTAGTCTCTTGCGCAATAGACATAAATAGTAATAAGAGCTAGTTTACAAAAAGACTTTATATTTAAGTGATCTATTCTTACGTGATCCTCTCCCCAAGATCTATCTTATTAATTTATACATCTTACGGACTGTATAAAATAATTTAATTATCCAATGAAAAGAACGTCAACCATTATTTTATGGCCTCAAATAAATTTTCCATATCGTTCATTTTAATACTCCCCAGGTCAATCCAATTCGTTTCCTAGTTATACGTATTAACCTTCGTTTACGGGAGCTTCTCTGGTACCTCGCATAGCTCACGATACGTACTGACCATATACCGTAGCTCATGATTCGAAGCCCACAGCGCCCTTGGGCAATAGAATTCAATCGTGTTCAAACCAACTGCAGTTGATCATTGTTCCGTTCGCTAGATTCCTATATCACTGTACCAATTTATTGATCGAAAACTTTTAGCTCATCGTAATGGCTCCATTGTTACTTCTCTTTTTTTTTCCGGCTCTCTAATCCTCTGACAGCTGATTTATCTCGATCCCTATAAATATGATTATCTATAGGTGTATGTATGTATATATATATACATATATATACACATATATATGTAGAAAAACGTGTCAGCCCTTTTTCGCCACAGTCGGAACTTCCTTTCTCCTACTACATCCATCCCTTGCCACAGTCCCTTACGATTGGCAGTTGGCACTTCCTTGCTGTTTCCCTGATTCGTTCTCACTAGTCGCGCTAATGTCAAACCCTTGTACCTCGAGAGACGGCCCTTAGGAGCATCTGGCCAAGAATCCACCAGCTCCTCCAGCAGCCCTTACCCACCATCCGCTCCATACCCTTGGCACTCGGGGCACCCATTAGTTCAAGGAGCACTCCCGGAAAGGTTGATAATTGCATTTTTTACTCCGCGATTAATCTCACCTTCTACCACCTTATACCTATCCCTCACCCTAGTTGCCCTTTAACCCTCGTTCCTTATCGCGATTTGCCTTCCTTATTGGTCACATTTGACTTCGTGTCTCTACTCTTTTGATGAACGATTTTTTTACGCAGTTTTTTTTATCCCTCTTCTCAACTAGCCATTAGTTTGATACAACGGATGCTGCGTCTATGTCCGCTCACTTGGTAAACTACGTTTAGGGAACTTTGGTAACGAAGTCTGGAAAAGTTTTGTGCAGCCTCCGCGAAGGATCTTGTGAAGAATTTCTGAAGAACGCGCAGGGATTAGGATTGGCTTAATCTGTAGATAATTGAGATCGAGGAAATTTTGTTATTGGCAATTTTTTACTTTTTTTGTTTGTTTTGACTTGAGAATTTTGATCTGCGAACTTTAAGTCGATTCGTCGGATGACGTTAGGAATAGCGGCATTGCGTAGATCGCCTTGCTGAGAATATCGTGACCTCGCCTTGAAGCATTCTTAATTAATCGCTTTTAATTAGTAGCAATAACCCTATCGTAAAAACAAATTCATTATTATTGTCTTGTTAGTCGCTCAAGGAAGATCAACTTTGATAAGCAGTCGGGTTCCAGTGTTTCGTTATGCAGACATCTGACGAGATGTACCTATCCTTATCTGTACCGAGAGACACAAGAGTAAATTGGATAACGAAAATGAATGAGAGCCAATGATAGAAAGAGAGAGTTAGGAGAGAGAGAGAATGATATGGTCCGAAGTGCTCCTCGAAATTATAAATTCATTGCTGCCATAGACTACCGGCAAATATCCGATTATGATTGAGTGATTCGCTGCATTGATTCATCGAGGACCCTCGCAGACTCCCTCTTTGTAATGTTAATTAGCTTTTAATTAAAGTCGGAACTCGTTGGCCAACGAAAGGGGAGAATATTAGCTTCCGGCATTGATTAAGACAGAGCCAGCGACTGTAGTATAGTTGAAACATTATTTTCTCTCGGTCGGTAAGGAAGATCGTGCTTAGTCCTAAGCGACGAAGTTCAAGTAACTCATATACGACGAAAATAATTAATACGGGTTTTACCCTGGAATATCAGAAATAGAAGCGTATAACGGTAGTTTGCAATTTCACATAATTCCCGGAAAATCGGGTGCTCCATTTTTCATTCTTTTGAATGAGAAAATTTGAGGTTGCTTTCTATAGCGACTGCCATACTTGAATATAATATACGTTTATGCTTCTCGTGGGATAAACGCGACCTTCTAATTGGCAAGAATTAATCACACGCGATTAACATTTCGGTATAATTGACCTGTTATATTTATCCCCTTATTTTACCCGAATGATGCAATTTTTCTTCTTTTTTTTTATTATTTTTAATCCGTATGTATATATGCGTACATATCGTTTCGTAGAAGGGTTCATATTTGTAGGTTATGTAGAGTCAGTAGGTGGACCGTATGATTTCGCCGTGGAAATTGGCTTCCCCGTGGTGAGTTTCCTCCAGAGAAAATAAAGCCAAGAGACGCAGGCACATGCACGGTCACAAGAGTAAACCCCTTTGGAAAAACACGTCATAGTTGTAAATTTCGATTATTTTTAGGACGGCTGTTTAGGTAAAGTCATCGGCTCCTGCTTTCCGTCCGTGGGACGTTTTTCTTCCTTTTTTTTTCTCTTTTCTGCCAGAAATCAAGTGGTCTATTTTACGTTTCACCAATCGCGGCGAATCGTGTTGCCATCTCTGCGCCTCTCTCTACCTCGTAGCTACACTTAGAGTTGCAGTGATGCAACCGCAGCCAAGTGCAATCTCTGACTCAGAAAAAGTTTTTCCTCCTTCTCTTCCGTTTCCTTTTCGACATCGGGACTAAAGCCTTTCCGCTTTGTACCGGAAGTTATATACCGATTCGAGTTGTTGATACTTCTCTGGAAGTGCATCGTTAAATTCCAATTTATACACACATGTCATGTTAAACGTTGCATAAATCCACGTGATCGTTGCCGTTAATGACAGATCGTAGTAAACGATTGTTTATTAAATGAAATATAATTTGGTGAAGATGAAATGAAAATGATGTTGAAAAAAATAATAATAATTAGTCAAATCAAATTAAAGCCCTTTGATTGTTTAGGTATCCGTTGCGGATGCTTTTTTGACTTCTGTCTACTCCGTTAAAAGACGCGTAACTGTAATGGCGTCTTTATGACTGACGTGGTCGCCCTTTATTAATAAACAGCCTTAACGAAACGGCTTTTTCTTCTTGTGGACCGCATGTGCACCCATCTTTAGGCATCAGTCGCAAGCATATCCTGGCCCTTTTTCTCTCTTTCTTTTTTCCTTTATCGCTCTATCTCTCTCTTTCTCTCTAACGACCTGTATATTTTACCAGGGTGATTCACTATCGGCACCCAAGCGCCGCCTCCGAACTTTCCAAAGGAATAGTCGCCGGAACGTCATAGCCTCCACCACCTATGTGCACGGGTACTTTGCTCGTGTGTGCACGCCTTTAGCCTCACTCGACCACGAGGATGATCATGTGGACAGCCGTTAACGCGCTTCGTTAACGTACATATGTACCAGAAGCGACTGGGAGAGCGAGTTAGTCAAGTGTTGGGGCCCTCGGAGTTACTACGCTCTTGTACTGTCAGATTTAGTTTATTCCTCTCTCTCTCTCTCTCTCTCTCTCTTCTCTATAGCTTTCTCGTTCCTTGCGGATTTTCTCTTTCTATCTCTCTCTCTTTGTTTCTTCGACTTCTTTATTTCTTTCGTTCCAATGCTATTCCTACCTGATTTCTTTAGTACTCATGTATCCTCTTGTAAAACTCTATTGAAACTTCAGTAACTCGAGGATTTTCGTGCCGTTAGTCGTTCCGGTGTAGCGGATACCTCAGGAACACGATCATCGAATCAGTGCCATGTGAACTGTTCTGTATTCCTGGAATCCAATGAGATTTCTTGCTTTTATTTCATTACTGTGACATCCTGTGAAATATAGTTCCTTAAAAATCCGTGGATCCGGTTAATACTGGGGGTAATTAATTTTCCATAGGATGCTTGAAATTGTCGTCTGAGGTCACCGGGTCACGATGGAATACAGTACAGGATATTACTCAGCAGAATTACTTCAGGTAATATTAATTCGCAGCACGTTAAGATTGTGTAAAATTTATTTAACGGAGTTTTAGATGATTAATTCTAACTGGGAAAAATTGAAAATTATTGTCCCGTGAAATTGGTCCTGTGTTAAGGATGCTGGGGTGACTGTCAGAGGGTTTTGGCAGAAGGTCACGTAACCTTAAGGAGTCCTTTTAGAGCGTCTCGCCTTGAACTCGAAAGTTGGGGAGGAAACGATCATCCAACAAGGCGGATTTACGGTTTGGTGATTTCGCGGAATGCCTGAGAGACTCGACAATTGAAATGGTGTCTTACACAAAGCATTTCTTCTCAATGACGAAGAAACGTGCACTTATCGTAATGGAGGATATACGAACGGGAATCGAATGTTACCAGTCTAACAGAGGATAATATACGGGTATGCGGGGCCAACAGGCTTCGGGCAATTGATATTAATTTCACAGCCCATTGTGATTAAGTGATATCAAACAGCACGTTTCCAGTGGCTATTATAACCGAAGCCATACAAGATTTACAAGGGACGCGATTTCGCCTTTGATATACATACGTATATGACGTTTGTATAATCAAAGGGAGCTTATGTGACGTCTGTCAAACGTATGTGGTGCTTTTGAAATGGATAACTTTGTATTTCTACGACAGTGTCCAGGCGATACAAGAAATGTATATAAACGTAAAAATGTTCACGTGCGATCTCGCTTGGCAATTTTCTTGTCAGTCGTTGAAATTGCGTGGGTCCCTTTTCCGCGCAGTTCGCCAAAGTTATGATGCCTATTTACTATTCGTCCTATATGCCTCTCCACTTTTCCCAGAATCCCTTAACCTCTCCCGTTGCTGGCGCAAGGTCCTCGCAGAAGGATTTTCACGCTCCCAAGTGGCAAACAAGCCGCCAACCACTGGGACAGCAATGATGTAAACCCTTTGCGAGCGCGGAGTGTCGCTTCATTTATTTTATGCGGCTCGCTAGACGTAGAAAAAAAGAGCTACTCTCTCATCGCCATAAGAACGCCGCCCTTGTTTTCACTAGGGATGAAAGCCGTATAGGGTTAACGGTTTCCGTAGGGAAAGTGTCGCGTGTCTCTGAAAACGAATTTCTGTTTCTATACAGTGTAGCGGAGGCTATGCGAATTATATTATACGAAGGAATGAGTCGTAGGTACTCGTACGTGTTAGGTGCGAGTGCTGGGACTTTTTGTAAAACGGAAAAGGCATAATAAAGGACGTCAGTAGGGAAAAGGTAAAGTCCATAGCATTCCCAAAAACATGCTCGGTCATTTTCCATGATTCGCTTGCGGCAACGTGCCGGTCCCTTCGGGCTCGAGTCGGCAGTAAAACCAACGCTGCGAAGGGCAACGAGTAATTTCATATTTCGAGCGTTTTGCATTCTCTATTAGGAGAGAATGGAAGGGCGTAAAACGTTCCACCCTTAACTGTGCGCGTAGCACTTGACTCGTGACATTTATTTCTCGCGTACAATTTCACGTGGACATTCTGTTTTCTGTGAATGCTTCCACCTTTTTCTCTAACGCTTTGGCGACGACTCTTCTTTAGTTTTCTGTTTTCTCATTACATAGAGTACGTCAGTATCTTTGACAGGATCCTAGGAAGATTGCTGTTACAGCCACACGATATAAACCTCTAAAACCATAAAACGGTATGAAAACTTTAGTTATATTGTTGCGGCTTTTTCAAGTTTTTTGTATATATATATACGTGTTCTCGAGATCGTTCCATTTACGGCTCTTGTTGCGTGACCTTTCGGGCCCTTCCTCCTACAGCCCCTCCACCATAACGTTACTCCCGTTTCCCGCGGTACATAGCCTACATAAATTTCCATACGAATTTTCCGTGCATCAGAGAAAATTTACACGATGATCCCAACACCTCGCGACGCTTCTCTTTTACTCAAGGGCTTGGTAAGAATTAACGTCGCAATATATTTCTTCCCTTATTCGGTCCTTATTCACTCCTTTACGCGAAGGATACAATTGGACTGGACATAGGACTCTGTATATCAGTGGTTATACCAAAAGATGGCCACTTTACTCGATTACCTGAAACAGATATTAGAATCGTGCCTTGACCCTTAGAAGGGTCACGGTTACCGAGGGCTGTCCCTTAATGACATTTCAAAAGGGTCTATCTGTATAGGATTGCTGGACAGCCAGGGGCGAAAATTCTTTCTCCGAAATAGCTTAGACGTATAACTGTACCCACTGTACAATCCCTTTTAAATATCCTGCCGGTATAACATTGAATAGCAGCACGCAGCATCCAGAATGGACCGCAAATTCAATAGACTGTACGTATAGATATTGCGAGTACGTGTATGTAATTCACGAACGTATTTACACTACATAGGGTACGCGTGTGCATGGGCGGCAAAAGAATAGTGTGTATATAGGGTCGATCCACACTGGAACGATGTCCACTTCGATGACGTGAAATTTACGACGGGCGACATCCCCATCGGAAATTCATAATACGAGGATCGCTTAAATTTTCGGATATTCGATAAACCTACCTTTTAATCGGCCATTCCCATTCATGCTGTGAAACGCCACTTAATTTATGCATTGCCTGCTCAGCTTCTTCTATACTCCAATTGCGTATGCTTATATGCGTTCGTATATTATCTATGCGCGTTAGGTGCATTACGCACGACGCGACACGGACATCCATACGTTTATTAAGCCCGATTAACGTTCATTTGCGAAATCGTAACAGTGACGTCCATTCTATAATACTTTACGCGCATCTACATTTACATTTATTCTTTGTCTTATCAGAGAGATCTATTAATTTCTACATCCACCTACTATATCGTACGCTTCGTACAGTGAATGGGGTCATTGATTTTTCAGTTCATTGATTTTTTTCTGTTCGGTTCTTTAGCTCTACTATTCTTAAGGTCGAAAGGGTTAAGGGTGCCTTTGTTTCATGGGCTATTCTGGCAATACGATTTTTCTCCCTTCGAAAGGGTTAAAAAGTCGTCCTTCTATCTGTCTGGATCGTTTAATCTTGTCGATGGGATGTTTTATTTATTGTGGGCCACTGGGAATACGGGAAGTGGACGAGAGAGGAAAAGAGAGAAAAGATAAGTTTATCAGTCTCTTTCCCAAAACTGTATTAATGGCAGGGCGTTAAGATAAGGATAGTTTGTTTGGTCACTTTGACACTTCCACCCTTAGCTACGGGAACTACACTCCTTTCTAGA
Source organism: Hartigia nigra (assembly GCA_031001745.1). Classification (NCBI taxonomy): domain Eukaryota; kingdom Metazoa; phylum Arthropoda; class Insecta; order Hymenoptera; family Cephidae; genus Hartigia; species Hartigia nigra. The sequence continues at coordinate 31,685 of JARPRG010000386.1, forward strand.
TAATGAAGAGCTTCTTTGTTCTATATATGGAACTTTGCTGGTTACGATATATCCACATACCATACGTCCTGCGTGACGACGTTATCTTTTTCTCCTTTTTTTTTTTGCGTAACGTTTTATTATTGAGCAATAAAAGTGTACGGTGTTACGTCGAACTTTTTTTATACTTTTTTTTTCTTTTAAATAAAACGATTACTGCCTTGATTTCATTGCGTTCACATTGATCGTTAAATTATGATCGAAGAAAAGTTTTACGTGTATCAGGGGCAAGTTTTGGAAGTAACCTAAGTACTTGACTGTAAGTTTCACTCGAAAGTTTTGAGCGGCTCAAATTTTACCAAGCACAACCTAACCTTATCTGTCCACTCGTGTTAGCTAACCGATTACTCCAAGTCTCGAGGAGCTTCTTGAATTCCGTTTCTTTGTAATTTATCAAGGCGGCTTATAGACGGCGAGTTGGATTTCCTATTTCTACGTACTTTTGGCATTCCTTTTTATTTGGTAGAGTTTAACATGTGCTTTGACAATTCCAACTGGTATAATTAATGAGTCATAATCATGGGTAAACTAGGTACACGGTATCTATGCTTGGGTAAAATGAATAAAATGAATAAAATAACACGTAGCTAGTGTACTTCCTGTATCGCGTGGAATTTCAGTAGAAACTTCTTCCCCGTGGATATTCTCATGAAATTTTTCTTAGTCATCTGTTTCTATAAGGTCACGACCTTCGAGAGCTCCCACTTGCATCATACCTGCGCGTTGTAAACAGTTTCTTGGCCAAACAGTAAAAACCGCAAGATATCCTTGGATACCTACACGATATTTTCTCCTGGCTATACAGAAACTAATAGGTGTCCATTTATATATATTATATATCGTATATCAATGTGGTATCGTGTGATTAGAATATACCAATGATAATTCTATTCTTTTTACTTCTAGAATCAGCAATGGCGAGTGACGTCTGTTGAGATTCAAATCGCTGTTGTTGACGGTTACTGCAAGGATAATCAATGAATTGTTGAAGAGGATCAAGATCAGGAGGAACTGGATTGATACTGCGGGACGTTCAAGGGGAGTCAATTCATATGAAAGAATGATGTCACTGATTCAGCGAGACTTTGGCTCTCAGAGGAAAAGAGAATCGACCGGAAGTAACGCCTCGAGCTATTTACTGGTGAGTCCTTAATTTTGTTGAGCATTAAGAGTATTTTAAAATCGATATTAGAATATTAATAGATTTGTAGATGAGCATGGATAGTTTACAGCATATCCGAAATAATGGCTTTATTGGTTTGAGGGATACGGAAGAGTTTGCTGGGAGATTAAGGGAAATTGTGATTATGGTGTCGGGGTGACGTAACAGCCGTCGCCACTGTCGGCCAATCAAATGCTGGCTAATAACTTAGTCGCCTCGGCTAAAAGCGCCCTTAACTGCGAGCGATAGCATGCATGGGCACACGGCTATAAAATAAGTTAATTTGCATAAACAAGTGGTGGAATGGGGTGACGAGGGAGAGAAAATGGCCGAAGGGTGTACACGGACCATTCTCATTCGTTCGCATTGGTCACAGCGGGGGCTGTCAGGAGTAAAAGTCTAAAGTTTCTTCGACGATTCATCGGGGGATGATATTTGAAAACTTTTCACCCTCTACAGACGATACTTGTTCTTCGCTTTTTATTATTATTACGCTTCTCCCTTATACGACGTTCTATGCATTGTCTCTCTGGCCCATTTTATATTCTCTGGCATTTTGATCCGAGCGTCATGCGCGCCTCGTGCGACCAATTTGCGAACGAGAATCTTTTATCGGCCATTTTTCCTGTGCTCTTTCTTTTCATTTTTTCTTTTGCTTCCGGAAATAAAGGTGAAGAGTCGCGGGATAGACGACTCGTGTTTTTGTTTATTTTATACTGTTTTTTTGTTTTATTTATTTTTTTTTCCTCACACACCCTTCTACCCTTAGACTACTTACTCTCGTCCTGTTGCGGTGAAACGTGAGGGATCGAGGGGATGATATTTCTTGGCGCATTTCGCACGAGGAATACGAAGTTCTACCCCGAAAGCCTTAATGCAAATGCCACGCGTAGAATGATATTTCACGTAAAATTAATGTATTCAAATAATCCATCTCATTTCCTCTCCCGTCAGGGTGACGGTAGGCGTGCGTTGACAATTTTCAAAATTTGATAAATAGTATCACCATCCCTTTTGTTTCCTTTGGCGTCCGAAGTAGTCGCTTTATAAGATATCGCACGATATATGTAGATTCGATTGTCCCCCCTCTTTAAGTAGACATTTAAAATTCCCGCTTTTACCTACCACCGGCGATGTAGCAGGAGGGGAGCTATATGCTACGTCCCTCTGGGAATTTCCAATTAATTCAACCGTCCTGATCGATTAATACTCGATTAATCCTACCAGATGCGATCGATCACCCACGGCCACCTAAAGGCCTAGCTTGCGAAAACAACCGGGCGACCAAAGAAAAAGAAAAAGTTTAAGCTTCATCTCCATATTCCTTTCGAAGGCCCCTTAAGGATCTCTCTTCTCTTTGTATACTCTTTTCTACAAGGTTAGGTTATATCCTGTACCTACAAGGTACCCGAAGAGTCCTTGCGCTCTCCTCTTTCCATCTGCATACATATGTAGATTCTCATTGCATGTACTTCCGTTCCCAAACTCCACTTCTTTTCTATCCTTTCCTTTATCTTTCCGTCTTACCTTTTACCCCACCACTTCCGCTTTCCAGGATTCCACCGAAAACGTCGAAGCTTTGAAAAAACTTTTTCCGGCAGTCTTTCTTCTCGCACTTCAACCAGCTACAAACGTAACTTCTAGTAGTCGTTTCACCTGTCTCATCCCTATTGGAGCTTTTACTGATTTGGGATTCGTGGCTGATACGTGAATCGTAAAGGGGATCGTATCCCCAGGGATAAAACGGTCTCTAAGATCCCACTAGAAATTTCTCTTCAACCTCCCTTGTTCCATCCTACTTCAACCTTACCCCATAGAGCGCATCACTTCGTTCCATCTCTCTCTCACTCTCTCTATCCTCCTTTTAAAAGTCAAAAAGCATCTTAAAAACTTTTTCTATATGTATACTTTCCGTCTCTCTCGTTCACCCTCCATCTCGACTATCCGCATAGACCAAGAGGGAGAGAAAAGACATACGGTCCTACCAACATAAATTTCTAGGTCCAATCAACGTAAAACGGTACTAAATTATTAGCCGCGGCTCTATCCCATCTTACCAGACTAAGAACTACCCTCGATTTCAACCCCATTCCGACGGTAAAAATCCGCTAAAGGTATTTCCGCGACTGTTCGTATTATTTCACAAGGGGATTTTACCTTTGCTTATTTGACCCCGTGGATACTCTGATGGTCTCTCCGGATGACCTCACGATAAATCCTTCTACCAGGCGTTACTGCTCCTCATTCTGTCTCGTCCACGAATTTATCTCCCATCCATGTACCCAGGATATCTTCCGCAGTCTTCGTGTCTGTCTTCTATCTTTTCTCTCCCCCCAAGTCTGTGTATTTATCTTTCTCCCTCTTTCCTTCTCTCTATAATACCGTATGCGCTATACCTCGTATCGCCTAGACACGAACTCGTTTGCCATTGCTAGAGAACCAGAGCTCCGCTCTCACTCACTCCCTTGGCTTTATTATGTTTTGATTAGATGTTGCTATAGCAATCCAAGCCAATGCCCATGTACGTTGGTACACACGCCATGACTATCGATTCAGCTGTTGTACACATCGCCCTGTGAAAATCGTTCAGTCTCCATTACAAACTTCCTTTGTACTACGAGCTACGGAGGCTTCGGGCTTCCTCGTAAGCGAAACGTTTCTCTAATCAGAACGATGTTACACGGGGTATAGCTGTCAGAAGTGGTTGTCACGCATCGCGAAATTCTATGCGAAGTTTAAAGAGACGCTCGCGCAATAGCTACGTGCCAGAGTGGAAGCTGGATTAAGTCGGTAATGCTACCGGAAGCTAGACTCCAGACCGGAAATGAATTGCGGCCGATCCCATTCGATTTCCAAGTTTAGCACCTGGACCTATCAGAGTTATCAGTCAATAATTACTATCCGAAGCAGTGTTTATTTTTCAGGTTATTCTGGTAATTTAATTTTAATTAGCGTCTGGCGCTTGTAATATTTATGTTGGTACAGTTGGTAGCGTCAAGTACCCTGGTTTTGTTATTTTCTTTATCACTTGTGGACATTGACCGGATCTTGAGAAAAACCTCAACCTGGCACCCATCACGTACCCAGTGGCATCCTATAGTGGCCAACTGCGACGATATACCCAGTGCACTCGTTATTTTGTTATCAGTCGGGACTATAGAACCGTGTAAAGCCGTACTTAACCTACCGATCTACCTACGTGTATTGCTTTTGGTAGAAAATATAGGTATACTTTCGTCCTGCTGTTACGCCTTTGTATCGTGCCTGCTGACGAGGATCAGTGAACAAGTGACTTTTGTGCGCGACACACGTGTTCTTGCTCGGTGAACGCGAGTTCCTCGACCTGCTGGTACACTTTGTGGATTTCGATCGAGAAAAGACAACAAAGGTGTTCGCGTCCATAGTGCAAAGTGATAAAGCGTTAATAAGATCGATCGAGTTTGGATAAAAAAAGGTATTGACAAATTATAGCATCTTGTGCACAATAAAGAATTATATGTAGACAAATTAGTACCGGGTATATTTACAGTGATTACAAATGTTATTCTTAAAGCTTTAATTATCAGAACCCATGCGAGGTTAGGTTGTGCGAATAAAAAGTTATTTAAACAAATATTATACATAATAAAATGTTATAATATAAACAAATTGCTAATAGGTATATTTAGGTAGGAGATATGTGACTTCCAAAGCTGTTGGTTCACGGAATGCATGGTAGGTTAGGTTAAGCTGCCTCGATGACTCGAAATTGTTTAATGGGCACAATGAGTTTCGCTGGACCATTTTAATTGATGGATGTTCTTCCCGTCTCTGTGTATAAACTTCTTTACTACGGGACGGCTTTTCGTTAAACTCGTTCGGTCATTCTATTTAATTCGACCGTGTATACCCACGTGCGTAAAGCTTCCTCGAGCGATTTCTGGCCGTTTCTAGAGTCCAAAAGGCTTCGTACGAGGCCCACTTTTTTTTTTTATATAAAGCCTCCCGAGCGTCGCTACGGTTCGCTGCACGCGTGACTCATATAGAAAAGGTACATTGGTAAACTGGCTACTAGTAATATGTAAGCACACTGCTTTCTGCCTCGCACGGCCGGACGTTAAGCAGCTGTCAGGCGTGCATGTGAACCCGGCGTAAGTCACATATGCACACTCCTCAGCCGCTTCTAGTATACGATATCCATTGTCAATAGTAGACACTTATGGTCCTGTATAAGTCTGATATGTCATTTTGATCTTTTTCGTACAGTTATATACGTTGCTTGTAGGTATGTGGAAAATAATACTGAGAGTGTTGTGCATATGTACGAGTAAAGTATTCCTTCTGATATTGTGGAAGAGGGAGCGTCGATATGATTTTAAATCGGAAAGCGAAACCATGACTACGCCCTGTTCTGTACTGGTAGACGTCGCGACGCCACTTATACGCTGGTAAAGACTCGAGGACTTTTTTTTTAATGATGAGAATAGAGCAACGGAGAGACAAATGGAAATTAATAGACCCTTTTATCGGTGACTTTGAGACAATACAAAAAAAATTTGATTATGAATTATTGAATACGGATTTTCCTTGTTTCGTGTAATATTTATTTTTGCGTCTCTTACGTTATATCATAGCGTCGCGTAGATGCTTTCCTGAATTATGTTTTTTGTCTTGTTGTGGTATGGGTATATCTATGTGTATATATAAGCATATCGAAACTTTATCAGATATCTTCGCTTCGTTCATTCAATATTGACTCTGGGAACTACCATGGGGGAGATCTTCTAATTTTACGGATTCGAACCGGTGACGCTATGCAAATATATGCCAGCCATTTTCTACCTATCTCTCTGTTTACATGTATTTTACGTACTTGAGTTCTACGAAATTTATACACGCAGCTAGTACACAGACAGCAGCCGTAAGAATTTTATCAGGCTGATAAGCACCGACCTATCCCTATATCTAGTATACACTGTTATTCAATGTTGTATACACAGTCTGTGTCACGGGACGCACGAAACTTAAAACAATATAAAAAATGATTATATTACAATATTAAACGATAAAAAAATTCTTTTTCATGTCTTTACATTTTTAAAGTAATCGCAATTTGTCAGCATTGACTACATGCCATAATTGATCAAGATTATCACCGACGGCAATTTCACACGCATCGAGCTACGACAGCTGCGACCAATGGGTATCGCCAAAAAGCAGTGAAAGAATTTTGAGATATTTTCAATATTTATAAGGCTAATTAACTATGACGTGGGATCTTATCTTAGAGGAATTCTATGTATTATTGTTATATAATATTTTCATACTTCTTTCAGCTGCTCAATTCACTGGCCACCGATTTGGATTGCATGCTGAGCGAACTGTGCACCACCCCGGATTCCTACAAACGGTAAGTGCAAAAGATATACTATACCTGGTATATCTAGTACAGTCACTACTATACGTCATAGAAATATACTCGTACGATTTACTATACCAGTGAATTCTCGCGGACGACTTAATTGACCATGATTTACGACGATTCTATTCCACTTGATATTCCATCTATCCTCAACGCTGCTACTGCAGTACGTGATAAAGTTCCTTCTGGATGCGAAGACGCAAGACTGAAAGAAATTGAGATGAAAAAGAAAAAAACGTGGAGAATACGGTCCAGCGAGACAGTGGATTAAATTCTGAGGAATGTCGGTATTACAGATTCCTGCTTATACCTATCTCTACATACCTAGAGAAGCAAATGTCCTCCGTATATTGCGAGTCTTTGGCTTGGAATCATTAATTCCCCTAATTTATGGGGAAAATTTTGCAGAGACGTTTCCCCATTCCCCCTCCCCACCTCTCACACGGAATAATTTCCATATCGTAAGGCTCTCGTGATCTATGGTAGACTTCGCCTACAATATCCCACTGCTATACTATATGGGTTATTATATAAACGGGTGCTGCTCTACGCCCTAGGACGACCAATATATATCTCAAAGACAGTCCCCGTAAACTTCAATAATAAGCGGTCACAGTTTACGTACCTACCAGCACCCACGTGTCTTGACGCGACGGAGAATAATTTACTGAGATTTCACGAGTCCATTTTTATTACTGTCAATCGTTTGTTTAATTGTAAAACTTATCATGACGTTATTGTCGGCTATCGCGTATGGTCCTTACGCCCACGGTCAATGGAATTCATTATATAAAGATGGGACTGTGGTCCATTGTCCCTTCTGGTCATAATATTCTATATGGTAGAGGATCGTTGAATAATAATAATAATAATAATATCGAAAGAAAGCAGCAGCCACCCCTTACACGTGGAAATATATCCAGGCGTCTAAGAGAGCGTCTTCGGTAGTGGATGCTGGGCTCTCGTATAGCAGTAGGGCTAGTACGTAAGATTTAACATTCTAAGCGGGATGGTATTCAACTGCGAAGATGGACGACATCTTCTTGAAAGGACATTGAATTTCAATAGAAAATCGAGAATAGCTTAGGCCGACGCTGCTTTTGGCGTCTTCTCTCATTTTACTGCTCGGACGGATTCGAACGACCTTCGAGACTGAACAATTTTTCTCTATCTTTTTCTCGCAAACTTGGCGGTCTTGGAATTTAAGAGGGGGGGCCGAGGTGATGCTCCCTGTGGCTCTTAGCAAGAAAGAAATGGCCGACAGCTGTCGACTCTTGGACGATTATGCATAATATCGCGTAGTTAATCTCAAACACATGCCACGAATTGGATCATTTTCCTTGGTGTAATATTAATTTCGCAGCTATTTTGAATGATGAATTATACGGTTAGATGGGATATGACTATACAGCGAGACGTTGTTTACGGTAGCTATGGGTCTATAATAACCTTCTGTGCTCTCGATGGAAGATACGTTTTAGGGATTTTAGGCGAAGCCTGTATATAAATACACGAGGGCTTTGGATTGTCGCCCGTTGGGGAGATTTAATAAGCGAAAGGGGAAAATGAGGAGGGGGCGAGACTAGATGGATGCGTATATATTGTGTGTGCATATATATATATATATATAGCGGGAAAAAAAGAGAAAGAAAGAGAGATAGGACAGGAGAGACAAGTGTAGAATGTAACGCATTTCCGGTGCCCTGTTATTTTAGTCGGAGCGATACGCAAAACTCCGCATTGATATCTATGGTAAAAAATGTAAATTTCATTTCGGCACCGACGACACTCCCGGTATTTCCTGAAATGGAAGCGTCTGTGTATACCATGCGTGGAAGCGACGCCCGTCGTCGCGACTCTTGTTATATTAAAAAGAATAAAGGATTTTACATTTGGTACAAGGGGAGGGTCCCGTCGAAAGTCTTTTTTGATAGACGCGAACTCGTCTCGTTCTCGTATACGTTTTAGATATGGAGAGGATATGTATACATTGTATATACGGGGTGTTTCATAAATGACGTACGACGTTACGTATTATTCGTCTCAAGAATCGAATGGACGTCACACGTCACTGTACGTGTACCGAGTAACCCTGTAAAATTCTTTTATCTTTTAAATGCTTCCAATTTCTCTATCTTTCTCTTTCGATTTTTCGCTTGATTGGAAATTTCTTTTGACATGCGTCTGATTAAATGAAATTCGATATCGAGAATCAAGACTGAAATGGTCCTTACAGGCTGGATGCTGTACACTCGTGATCCAAATCTCTCCTTTGGTCCCTTTAAGCTTCCCTTCCAATGCTTCTCGAGCCTTTATCTACGTCGCGTCAGATTTTCCACGAACTCCACGCCACTGTCACTTACAACCCCTAACATTACGCTCGTAGCGGGGTGGGAGAGGGTGAGAATTCAAAATTGAAATGAAATTCCAGGAGGCTCCCGACACTAGCCGCTACGACTCAGCCTGAGTTTTGAATTATTATCAGTCGGTAATCTTACTAAAAAGTTGCTTCTGAAATATTGCCAGGATTTTTTCTCTCTTTTTTTTCTTCCCCTACTCTCGGTACACCCTCTCGTCTTTCACTTTCGCAAGGTTCTTTCGAGTCTCGTAAAGTTTTCAGAGTTTTCAGGAAAAGCCTCCTATAACCCTCCTCCCGCCATTTTTCCACCTTACCACTTATGAGATATTAGATCTTTCGCGTGAGATAGTTTTTTCATGATTCACTAACTTCGTCTGATAACACTCTTACATGTCCTTTTTACTCCCATCCCTCGTGTACCTATCAGAGATTCTGTGTTTCTCGTTATCACTTATCGAGTCGGACCCGTCGGCTGTATTATCATCTAAATGAGGAAGAGGCGAGGAAGAGCGATGGATGGTGGAACAGGGCGATGGGAACCACATGGAAACACGTGTCTTTATCATGAAATTTCCACGTTTTTTTTTCTTTTTTTGGGAAACATTTTCTCGCGATTTCTTGCACGGCTAACGCGAATCTAATGTCCGACAGGGAATGGGATCTGACGCTCCCTTTACCTTGTATTTTCAGGAATTCACTCTGCGAGATGGATCTAGGGTTTTTTCCTTCTTTTTGTATCATTCTTCAATTTCTTATGCACTTATTCGCTTTCGTACGAATCGAAATAGATTTTACAAATGTCGTGTTAATACTCGGATATAAATATTGTATTGCCATTTGGTGCCATTACGATATTTCCCATATGTATTGAACTTAGCACCACCGTGGCAGCTTGTCGATATGGAAACTGGGTTGGAGGATTCGTTTAATCATTCGTATGTGAGTATATAGCGAGATGGACGATGTGACATGTTCGGAATTCAATTGGCGGAGTACTGATTTGTACATTTCAATCTGATGTATGTATATTGATATGCATATAGATATCTGTCTTGTACAGACTGTTGGTAGAGTAGCAAGGTATACAGCTAGAACACATTGGTCGGATTTGACAGCTGTCATACGCGGGCATTCGAATTGTATCAATTGACAACATCGTGTAGCTGAAGGCCTGACGCACATTTTTCGTTATTTACGGTAAAATCGTGACAGAGGAGAAAAATATTATGGAGATCGAGTGAACGTGCCACTTTGTATTGTTGCTTGTGTAAATTAGACTGGAACGATGAGAATCTTCGAATTTCATATGTTATACTAATATATAAAATGCTTATATACTTTTCTATTTTAGCATACTTATCAGTGATTCAATGGAAAAGTCACGTGTGAATTGCCGAGTATCGCATTGCTTACGATCTGTCAAAAATAAATCATATTTTACTCGTGGACAGACTATACTTTTCATCGGTGTCCATCTTTCTCCGTTTACCTTTGAAATATTCGAAGAAACATGAGTCATGTGACGCTGCTTTTTTCTTTTGTTTAAAACAAAAAAAATTGTCAGACGCTTCCAACTTAACAGGATTTTATGACTGCTGTCGAGGCTCCCTTGTTGCGTTGGATTCGGATATAACTACGCGTACCCAGTAGAGTACATACAGCTTGCCGATTTCGAAATCGACTCGTGATGTTTGCCTGGAGGGTTGGCATCCCTCGGAAGTAGTACACGTACGCTGCAATGAGCATCCCCGTCTCGTCAGTTCTAGACAAAGGGTGGTATCCGATACGTGCCCCAAGGCACCACTAATTCTCCCAATAATAGATTTCATCCCTAATACGTAGGATCTTACAGTCACCGTGCTGCAAGCCAAGTGGTAACTCCATGCGGTTTTTCAGGATATGAATTTAGGGGTTGTTTCAGCTTTGTTCACTTTGCCGATATTTTGAAAAGATTTTCAAACGAATCTTCCTTATTCCCGATAACAACTTTAAAGCACTCGAAGAGGTTTCGGCTTGTGGCAAATGCCAAATGGCAATGGCAAATTTCAACCTTCTCGAGTACTCTCGAGTCGAGTTTGAATAAAAACAATTTTTTGCGTCATTCCAAATTTTAATGTGAAATATTTTCTTGTATCTTTGCACCGAATGACATTTTGCTTGTGGAAGCTCCAAGAGACTTTAGGGATGCTTAGATCGTTCATTGTATTAACAATATTAGTCAGCATCGTCACAGGGATCTTTCTCGAATCTATTCCCGCGGCGCATACCTTGACGTAGTATACGCCAACTTTTGAAACCTACAGTACCGTAGCACGAGTGTCGGTGTACCGTTTTTCTACGTGTCAGCAACAGGAGCCACGGCTCTCCCTTATAAATTGCACAATGCGACGTCGGCAGTGAGAATATCGCCATGATAAATGGCCTCGGGTCGTGGGCGGCAATTATCGTTATTATTGTTTGCCGATGTTGGGTCGCCTCGTTGAGAATTCGTCCAAGAATTCAAAAGGGTTTCTGGTACTCAAAGCCCCTATGGCTTAGCGGATATAGCAAAGAGGCTATGGCGAAACGTTAATAATCATTCGAGTTCTTCCTTCTCTTTCTATCCTCCCATCTCTCCCTTTCTCGCTCTCGATTGTTCCCTCTCCACCTTCTCTCTCTCTCTCTCTATCTCTCTCTCCCTCGGGTGTATCTCCATTAAATTTCCACGATCCTGGGAGAGACCCTTATACAGTGCATACTCCATTCTTTCTGGTTCCTCTTTTCGCGATTAATCTCGATTAATTTTCAGTCGAACTTTCACGTTACGGCCTGTGGTCACGCAGAAAAATAGAAACTAGCCGTAAGGCATTATATCGCGTGCGAGAGTTCAGGGGGTCTTCACGGGATGAAGAAAAAAGATTTAGGTCTGCATCATCCGTCCTGGACCATTTTTTAAGAGTAATGTATTATTCCTTCCGGCTGGATCTCTCGGGACGGTTTACCCACGAATCGATAAAAATAAATCTCTTATTAGCTTTATTTCTCATGGCTTACAAAAAATAGAAAAAATTACAAATAAAAAAAAATGTCGCGTGTCTAATACACTTTTCCAGGACACTAGGAAATTCCGTCGCGTACACCTTCCTGGGATATTTATTGGCTCGAGTGTCCGGTAAATGTTACGGGCGATCTTTCCTCGTGGGAACAAATTGAAACGGAATGGCTACGTCACACGGCAACGCGATCGATGGACTCCTTCACCTTTCCTGAATTATATACGTTTCTCCTCCCAACTCTACTTTCCCTCTCGTTCTTCCTCATTCTCCTAGTCCTTATACCGTTACTGCTGCCATTCTCTATTTCTTTCTATTGATACGAACCCCTGCTGCTTATCTCACGGGTCCAATGAGATTTCTCTTGGTTGACCTTAAGGCTTCCCTACCTACTACTGGACATTACAAGTTCACGATGGACGAACGACTGTATCTTTTCTCTACTTGTAGCTCTATATATATGTTCTTTGTTTGAATTTACTAGCAACAGGTTTGTCACACGATGAAATTGATGCTTTTGTTACTTAGGTAGAGGAGGTCACAGATACTATGATATAGTATATATATTCTTGCATTCTTGTCTCCTTTGATGTTCAGTATAGCCACTTCGAGCTTTGATGTTCTTACTGGGAATAAGGGCCGTAGAGAAGAAGTGTGAGAAGTATGTCTACGGCGGCTATGCAGCCGTATAGTAGATATCTACAGGGAGTTTGGGAATAAGGTGAAGGGGGTTGCCAGTACTGGAGAGAAATAAGGGTCGCCCATCTCGATATATAGTATAGTACTATATCGAACAGGAGGTATATCGTGGCTGTGAAATTAAATTCACCGAAAGTAAATCGAATTTTCGCCCAGTCAGTGTATGGCAAAGGGTCTAACGAAGGGAAAAATGAGGTTTATAGTCAGCCCAACAAAGATGGCGTCTTTATTGGGATACCTCCTATAAAAGTCACGAAAGTATGTATTCACTGCGGTGTTCTTCGATAATAACTAGACAGGGCGTAGAGACGGTTCAGACGTTATGAAACATTTTTGCGATACAAAATGCCGAGAGGGTATCGTCTGTGGCGGGATTTTGATGATTATTTTGAAAGTGCAGAGGATCATCCCCTCGCGTTTGAAGAGGAATGGCGCGGATTGGGAGCTGATAAATTCGTCAATTTATTTTTGTTCTTCGGCATAAAATTGTCGCGGTAACCTTTTTCTCCCTTGCCAGATCTTCTCAAGCTTCTAGAAACGTTTTAGGCAGTAGGCGTAGCCCATTTTTGACGGGGGCGATTTTTCAGCCTCTAGAACACGGGGGTGAAATTTTGGTACTGGCATTCGGATAGCAGGTGTTCCTACTGTATGCGCCGCGATTTACCGCGAAATTACGATTACAAATTAGATTCAAAAGGGAGCCCTCCGTTTCCCTTTCATCTCGTTCAATCTCGTCGATTCCCTTTCGATCGCTTTGCGAACGCCCGCTGACTCTACGGCAGACTACGTGTATACGCGTAGCCACGCGAACGACGCGTGTCCATCGTGTCCACGTCAGAACGGCTATGCTTGTCATTGCTCATTGAATGCGTTGTTAAAGCCAGATAAAGAGAACGTGCGTGTAAATACGCTCGTTCGCGCGCAACTTTAAATGAACCCGCGCTAATGAATACTAATATAAACATATACACGCATGTGTACGGGACTTAACATTTAGCGAGTTGCAGGTTTTGTTTGTCCATTTCATTTTACAACTTTTTATTTGGCTATTGCGACGACATATTTTCTTTTTGGACTGTACCGATCCCCCTGGGCCATACATGTAAAATAGTCAGCAGAATCATTCGGTTTTCTTTGGAATCCATGGAATTGCAGGTTACGGAATTTTTTTTTAATTCTTTTTTTCTATTCCCATCGGATTTTTCTTCTCGCTTTTATTCCAAATCGCTCTCTGGTCCTTTGTTTCGTTTCGCCCAGCCACCAATGGGAGAAACGGCCGATAAGAATTTCCGCTGTAAATCAAAATGGAATATTGAGTTAAATGAAAGAGCATCGGTGTGCACGGATGAGCACAAGAGGGTCCTTCTCTGTGGACAAGCGCTCGTGGCGCCCCTAACGGTCGCGCTCGTCGACTGGAAGGAATTCACTTTCCGTTTTGTGGCTCGCAGCTTTTATCCTTTACTGAATGTACCGAGATCATTTCTCGCACTTCTCTCGAGTTGTATTATCTATATATTCTCCTGATAATCATTTTTTAATATTATATCAAGAAGACTCCACGTTTAACCGGTTATCCCGATCTTGAGAAAACGAACGTTGATCTCATTAAGAAGACACGATAACTTCTTGACCTTTATTGTTATTCAGGAACAGGATAGTAATCATCCCTTCTGGCTCTCTTCCAAAGATTCTCGTCCCTTCGCCGCCACTCTCCATTTTCTCTCCTCTCTCTCTCTCTCTCTCGCCGAATTACAACTTATGATCTATTTCTGCCTTTGTCTAATGTTAGACCACTGACACTTCGCGCTTTGTACATCACGAGTGCACTGCACTACTGCACTCAGAATTGTCACTGCACTTACATATACATATCTATTAAGATTCTGCCAACGCATTATGATGACGTAAGTGCACGATGATTCGAGTGAGTGATGAAAAAAAAAAATGAGTGCACGTAACAAGGATTCCTTAAAAGTCATTGTAAGCGTTCGCAAAATTCAACGAGTCCTTGGGGTAAGTCACCCTGTGTCATCCCTTACGCGTCATACCCACTCGAGAAACGTTTAAGTCCGCTTCCGTTATGGCCTTAGGCAAATTTTGCATATGATGCGAAAGATGCACTCTCGATCTTTCTCTCTTCTCTTTTGCGAATTTTCGAGATTCTTCAACATTCCTCTCCCCCCCACCTCCCGCCTCTTACTCTCTGATCTTCTCTCGAGACTCTTGGATTTTTTAATATCTCCACGAAGACTCCACCAGTTCTCTCTCTCTCTCTTTCACCCTTAGCCACGGGTATGCACGGGGTGGTAGCAACAAAACCCAGTTGCATCCGGCTGCGGTTGGCTGCGCTTATTACAAACCTGACTATTTACGCGCTCGTAAGCGAGTATTATTAGCGAGGGAGAGATCGTTCGCTTAGCTTAGCAGCTACCGACGCTTCCTTTTACTCGAGCTTCGAGCGAGTAAGACCGAGAGAAGAAGAAGCGCGATAGAGTGAGAGGGCGAGAGACACGGCGATAAGGGTCGGTTGAAAAAAATGTAATGTGCCTCTCGAGAAACTGCTAAAGAATATTACAATTCTGCTACTCGAGTTATACACAGTCGATTGCAGTGCATTGTGGGACCACTCATCCCTTTCTATTCACCGAAACGGGTTTACAGAATTGACAAAACAGCTCTTTTGACGTCGTGAGGGGTGAACGGGGGATGGTCGGTAAATCGATTTTCTCATTTTACAACGAGACCTGCGGGGCCGTCAGAAACCAGGTGGAAATAGTGCGAAGATGACGACAGCTTCACGGCGCTAGCACCATTCTTGTCTTTTTATTTTTCTTTTTGTCTCTTTAGGGGTTGCTGCCCGTCTCACTCGTTCTCCTTTCACTCGAAATACAAAGTGTGGGCCACCTCGCGTCTTTGTCGTACCCCAACAATACCCAGCGACAAGGACGATGCCCAACTGCGATCTTATACCCGTTAACGACAGAAGCATAGCAACCACCCCGACTTCTACCTTTTTCACCCTCTACCCCTAAACCTCCTAACCACCCAGGAAAATGAGAGTGCGAGAGATGTGATTTTCTCCCTTCGATGCCTGAGGGTTAGTCGGCGGGTCACTGTTCGAAATGGAAACGGGGTTAGTTTTGAGCATCGACTACGTTAAGAGCTTGCACCCTTCTTACTGAAAGGAGTACGAAGGAGAAGAACGGGAGGCGAAGCTACGGGGCGGTAGCATCCCTTAGGAGCAGCAACCGCTAACGCTGCAGCCCCATCCAAGATTATGGTTGTCTCTCAACTGACAATGGCGCGCCTCGTCATTGTCGGAGGGTTATGAAGTGAAAAATGAAAGATAGCAGATTTTTTATTACTCCCAGTTCGCATTCTCACTTAGTCTGACACTTTTCGCCTTTCTCCTTCTCTCCTTGTCTCGCTCTCCTCGTCCTTCTCACTTCGTCATTTGAAAAGCTCTTTCGTTCCTCCGTACCCCTTCACCGCTACCTCTGTCCGCCTCCGGGCATTTTTCCCGGTTTACACTCTCTCCAATGAATTTACAGCCTGTAAATGCTCCTGGAATTCGCGAACCTCTATAGCTGTATATAGAAATACGCCGTCGGGTGTAAAAGGGCGGTGCCACTTGAAATGTACAGTACATCATATGCGGTAGCTATAGGTATTTTCATGGGTTGTACAATGTGTATGGGAGGGCAAAAAATTCTGGGAAAGACGTAGAGAGAGGGGTGTTTATTTTGAAAATAATTTCATCGGCCGGGAACGCGACTAACACGAAAATTTATGGCGTATACTGTGTCATATTTTAAGAGGTCGTAATCCATTTGTTTTGCCGGGACGATAAATACGTCAGTGGCAACTGTCGCTTTCCCATGTGAAGCGCGAGAAAGCTTTCGCGCGAGCTACGTAAACGTGTCGCGACACCTTGGGATGGTAACGAGTCGATATGTATGATTTAGCCTGTCTTCACTGTTTATCCTCTTCATGTTCTATTACTTGCTCGAGACTTCCGTTCACCAGGAACTTTGTCTCGGTCGCCGCCCGGAACTTCATTCTTTCTGAAAACATTCGCTCGACGGAAGGAAGTGGAAACGACTACGGCGACAGCTGGTGTCGTCCCGGAAGTTGAAATCACTTGTAATCAACATTAAAGCTTAGCAAATTTGCCAGCTTAGAGAGAAATTAAAGTCCTTTCAAGCCAGGACGTGGCTTTTACTTCCATCGCGACTAACGTCCATTCTGATTCTGTACCATATAAGATAGGTCCCAGGAGCGTATATACATAAGGCCCAGGATTACTCGTGGGCCCCATCGGAACGTCACGCTAACAAGTCCCTGTCCTATCGATAAACCGTCTAATTGCCATATACCCAAGACGATTAGCGAACAAAGAAGGTACAGTCGGCTATTTGTGGACGGGACTGCAGCACGACGTCGCGACCTTCGCTCTCGCTGGAAACTCGAAGAACGACTCCCGGTTTCTTGCTCGTCGTCCCGTTGCGAAGCCGCCTTATTCTCATTTTCTCTTCTCCACTTTTCTACCCCACGCGTCTCGCCTATCCACGAGTCGTAGACTCGTCTTCTCTCCTCTCTTAAACCCACTACCACCCAGACGACGATTAACTCCATTTTACTTCTCTCCCTTTCGCTTTTACGCTCAGCTCGTCTGGACGCCCTGTAGCCCTCGGTCCTCCTACCCATATACCTCATACCGGACGGACGTCTGTCGCGTCATTTACGTCCCAATGAATTCTCGTCACGTATATCGCAAAGTCCCGTGAGGCTTTTATTCTATTTTACTAAAATATTGACGCATTCAAGGATATTCAAATCAAATCTGTATTTATCAGATGAGTTACTTCATTTTGAATTTCGCGCGGGCGTCACTCAATGAAAAAACACGATTCCTGCATAGACTCTGTGTTTATTTTTAAGCGTGAGCTATTTCGCTCTCATCAAGAAATCGCTTCGGCTTCCACCTTCGTGCTTTAAGATCGTCTATTAGAAACACAACCTTTATCTAACTACTATTATATTAATACCTTCAATACATGTTTTCTGGCACTCCGATCAGCAGCCAAGCAAAATCTTAATCTAATGAATTCAATCCAGTACGCTGTTTTTCTAATAATGCTTTACGCAAACGTTTAAATTCTTCAATAAATTCGACAAAAATCATTCTAACGCTCGATTCGCAGCTTAATTAAATTCTGAACATATTCTGACTGTGCCGTGGAAGAGTGACGTCACTAGTAGGTGGTTAAAGGTAGTCATGGGTAAATATTCCAAGTGCCTCGTACGTATATGCATATGAATAACCATAGACGTATGCATACATGCAGATATAGAACCAGCAGCTATAAGTCACGTCGCCATAGGACTACAGGGATCGCGGAGTCTATAGAGAAGCCAAGAATGGTTGGTTCTCTCTATAGTAACGATAGCGTTCCTTCCTCTCCCCTCTCCTCTCTCCCATCTCCATCTTCTCCTCCCTCTCGCATAAGCACTCCTCGGCAAAAGGTAGAGAGCCTTGCCTCTCTTGGCCTATAGTCCTGGTCATCCGGGACTATAGTGGCTAAGGTGGCCGTACTAAGAAGGCTAAGAAGGCTAACGTTAAGGAGCCAGTTGATTCGCGACCGCCAACCAGGCAACACTCGAATCTCTTTGTCTGGCGAACGCGTGCATGTGCATATACATGCATCTATAAATAATCGTACGACTACCGAGTTCTCCAGTCGGACTGGCGATATCCTTGTCTAGTCCTTCTTGTGGCTCAGAGGATCTTGGCTCTGCCCTTGTCGGCTACTTAGGATCTTCGCAAACGTCATTTCATATTTTCACGGTCAAGGACAATCGTTGGTATATCGTTGCACTGTCATCTTACCTTGCACTTGAGATTGCTTATCGAATCCTTTCGATTGATTATCTTTGCTCGATAAGTGCGTAAGTCACAGTCGCATTGGTGCCTTGTGAATGCCGGTAATGGGATGTGCATTGAGCTTTGAGATACCAGTGGATTAAGTACTACGTGACAATGTTTTCAGGAAGTTACTTATGGGAAGTTTTAATGCACGTGATCGATTGAAAGTGCATCAGAGTGATTCAGTGCGGTTTTTTTTTTTGTTATTGAAGGATCGTCGCGTAGTGAGAATCTCGAGGTCGTTGCCGACGTTCCCACGCGTCGATTTCCAATGCAAAGATAAAGTGGCGCCAATCGGTATTGACTGGTCGATCGAACGTTCCTGGAGTAGTGAGCATTTTTTCTGATATGCTCATCGGACTGTCCGTCACTGCTATTGAGATTTATAGACGTCGGGTGCAGGACGCCTGACGTCGCCAAGGATCTAGTGTCTCACCTGTATTATTTTTTGTATAATTTATTCGTTTTTTTTTTTATTGAAATTCTTCTATGGATCTTCTATACTGAATCAACCTGTATATCTGTATCTCGTATCTTGGATCTCTTATAAATGCAGTATAGAGGAGCAATGTAAGAGCAATAGAAGAGCTGTTAGATGAGCAGCTAACATCAGTAAGAAGGCGTGTGCTGCCACGGCCGAGCTTTCTCCAGACAAAATATGACCTCTATATTTAGCCAGAAGAATTTTCGAGCACAGCATCCAAACGAGTCTGGATACGTGCCGCGTTCGGCCGCACGCGCGATATTCGCACACGCGAATCTGATTCTCGTGGCGCGAAGGGGCAGCTACTTAAAAGCTACGGCTTGCTCGCTCTAAAGTGGTTTCATCCTAGTAAGCGTCCACTAGGAGTCTCAGTGGGACTGTACCTGGGGTCAACTTTAATCCCAGCGAGATTCATGACACGGATGAAAAATGTTGATCACGAAGTACACGACAATCCTTCTCCAGTCGACGAATCAGCATATCGTCAGGTGAGTCTGTAAGAGCGAAGATGAATGAGTAAGATGAGGAGACGAGAGGTAAACGTAGGAGGACGAATGAGAAAGAACGAGGAGTCGTCCGGACGGCTCCTGTTTCTCATTAATCAGCACTCTTAATTGATACTCGGCATTCTAATTGGCAGGGGTTTTAATTTCGACAATTAATTTTCGAAGGTACACCGGTTGCCTCCCCCTAGGGGACATAAACGGTAACTACACTGCAGACTGGATGGATGGATACGTATATGTCTATATAGTATGTACGGGGTCATAGTAATACCTAAGGAGAAATGGCGGAGGGGCTGTGTAACGGTGAGATGAGAATTTCTTTGAATTCCACGGAATAAGGATTTCGTATTCAGAAACCGTTCGATGCATATTTAAGCTTTAAATTGGTCCCGGCGCCCGACATGCCAGGTACAGGCTACGCCAATGCCGTCTCCTTTACTCTACTCTGGCTGCCTGCTGGCTGCCTAACGTTTAGGGATTATTAAATTCAGCATGAAAAACCTGAGGATTCTTGAGCGAGACTCGAGAATCCGGGGAGAGTTCAACCAGGGGCGCCTACTCTCTCCTTTCCTCCCCGTCCCTATGCTCGCTACAGGGCAAAACCACGTGCAGAACCGTGACACGGAATAAATTCGATAAGAATTCAGCGTGATTTTCAGGAGAGTAACGAACCAAGAAAAAAAAAAGGGGTGAAAAGGAAATTTCCACTTAATCATTTATGTCCTGCAAGTATCCACCTTCTCATAGCTCCTCTGAGATAAGATACTGCGAGCTAACCATTCTCACAGTTTTTCTAGCCATCCAGACTTGCCTCCATGTTTATTTTTATTATACGAAACTTCAATCCCGCTACGTGCCGTCCATCCTGAACTTTATCCACCAGCCCAGTCGGCAAGTGTCAAGGGGATACTGGATAGGTCCGGGATACTTGTTCTCCTACCGTCAGACTCACCAAACTACCCTTAAAGTCCTTTCTCAAGTGCTGTCTCCAGCATCCACACCACCTATAGCTATGCTATACTGCGTTCGACAGGACATGTCCTGCAGGATCAAACCGGCTTCGGGGATCCTTATGAGAATTTTCTTTGTGTTTTCTTTGAGGCGAATAAACCTGTCATCACCCCATGCACTGCGGCGAGGGTTGCCGTATACTGATCCTGTGGGCCCATTGTCGTGAAAACTTATTAGAAGGAACCCCACCACTTAATAATGCCTCGAGTGTCAATATAAGAGGGCTGTACGACCTATTCTTTCTTAGGATGCTCCACGCGCGGCGTCAATGCTACAGGATACAGGGATGATACCAAATTCCGCCTACCGACTAAAGCCTGATCATTTCGATACATTCGATACCCTTATTACTCCCATTTACGTTTATGCCCACGAATATTTTTTACTCGAAGAAACTCACCCCTTTCCCATGGTTACGGGGGATGCAATTTGAGAAAGATTCGTATAAACTTGTCTAATACCCTGTGTGTTATCCTTAATCCATTTAATTAAGCTCGATTGAGAAAATCCTACTATATCTCCTATATCTGTCTGCAGGACTCTATATCTATATATGCCTTGATATATAACACATGGCGGTGTACCGCGATGGAAAAGCTCGTTGTAAATCTTTTTTTTTTTTCTTCTCTATACTTCGTTCCTTCCTTCCTTCCTTGGCACATACTTGAAAGGACAAGGCCACTAATGAAAGGGAAAAGGAATTTATCGGTGATATAAATTGAGGCTGCTCTCTCCTTTTGCTCTCCTTCTCGCTCTGTGCTCTGATAGATCGTGTAATATGTTCGGAAGGATGTCGAGTCCGATACGAGCAAAAAATGAATCATGCCTTTTATTGGCTTTGCTCGTGAAGAATTGCTTTGCCATTTTGGCAGATATCCGTCCTCTCTCTCTCTCTCTCTCTCTCTCTCTTTCTCTTGTAGTACGCATTTCTTCTTTTTCAAATTTTATTTCATTCTCGTGTATATCTATCTCTCTTCTTCCCTTTACTCTTCATCTACAGCAAACACGACGGTCGGATTAATTAAGCAGCAAGGATACACTCGATGCTGTGGGGATCCTTGCATCCTCTATGTACTAAGCGTGCCCTTTCATCGTTCACTCGGATATTCCTATAGGCACTTATGAACCCTGTATATATACTACCATTCATACATATGTACTCTTATGTATTGTCGATATGTAGGTTTTATTGCTCTTTGCCGATCTTGTTCGCATACCCTTATAGAGATCATCCTATCTCGCCCACACAAGTGGATCTAGTCAATGATTTTATGTTAGGATACGTACGCCATGCGTAATAGGTACCAGTCTCGAGAGGCATTTGGCCTTGGTGTATCTTTCAAACCCACGGGCTCGCTGCCATTTTATTTTTGACTCGTCGTGACACTCGTGCCAAAATACCTTTGGGAGCCCACGCAAAAATTACAGGTATAATCAACTGTCTACCTATAGAAATCGACTTGAAAGGAATTGGGGTCGAAGCTACTCGTCAAGCCTCTCCCGATATTTCGTATTTCCATTATCTGAAGGCAGATGCTGATTCTGGCTCGAAGTTGTGTTCGCCCGTCTGTTTCCACTAGCAACGCCATACTGAAAAGCTCTCGCTCTCTCTTTCTCTCTTCTCTCTCTCTCTCTCTCTCTCTCTTTCACAGGAAGAAAAAAAGTTTTATCCCAGCGCACTCCGGAGCTTTCCACAAATTGCCCGAGGCGGTGCCCACCTCGGTCGCTGGGTGGCTGGATGGCTGGCTGGCTGGCTTGGGTCACTGGCTTCCAGGGTGGCTGGCTGCCTGGTTACCGAGCCTACTTCGTATAGGCCGGACGAACGTCAATGCTTACTTTTTAATTAAAACTTTCACATTTAAAAACACCCTCTCTGACTCATTTAGCCCGGTTTGTCTCGCGGCTCCGGTGACACGATGAAAGATTCATGGCTGACAAGCCTCTTATACCGGGTGGCCCTATGGTTTTCGTGTAGGCACTTATCCTCGGTTCCGTACATTCTATAGGGATTTTTGGTTAACATGTTATATGCACCTTGGTACTCTTTCCTGCTGTGGTAGGTAGAGTTATGGTTGACTACGTAACATGGCTTCTACCACCTTAGAGTTTTCTCCCTACTACCCTGCGACATCCCTTGGGCCTCAAGTTAGAGACCTCGCGAACCGCTCTCTCACTATTAAACCCCTGGGATAAGATCCGGCACTTTGCTCCGTACACTCGCTAATTAAATTATTCTGAAACAGCGGAGTTGCACTCGG
>JARPRG010000386.1:58203-90352 GCA_031001745.1 Hartigia nigra
CCGGTTGTGAATAACTGTCCGCGCGTGGTAGCTTGACGATATTTTGACCGATGCCCAGAAGCCACACCCGTGAAGCTCGAAAATCGGCGGCAAATTCGTTTGAAATTTGAAAAATTCACACGACGTAGAGCCCACCCCAAATCGGAGACACATCCTGTCGTCAACTCGTGGCGGCTGGGACGAAGAAGGGAAGACGAAAAAAGTGGAAAACAAAATAACACGGTGTGACTATCGCTCGACTATCTCATCACTCGTAAACCTAATTTCAGCCGGTCGACTTGCTTTTACTCAGTTGCGCAATCGATGCTACACGTCGCGACGCTTCTTATTTCCCATTTATCCATCTCTCTTTGAACCCCTCAAACGGGCACGTGTCCCTTCGTGACTTTATTCACTCGTGCACCTGTTCCCATTCGTGCACGCTCTCGCCACGCTACATTGCGGTAACCCAATAATTTGGAATAACAATTTGAAATCGACCTGGGATTCTCTAATTTCAAAGCGTTGAATGCTGCGGACTGCTGACTATATTCTCATTGGATTTGGTCCATTCGAATGGCGAAACACCTGTTGTCAGAAATACTGCATGAAACTGTAGAATCGTCATTATTAGTGTTGATTTTTTATTAGAAAAAATATTATTTATTTCTTATTAATCATCAGACAATTATATGGATTCTATTGTACAGTATCGTTTATCGAAAAGTCATCCCTCTTGAGTCTCGCTTATTTGAGTGAACAAATCCAGTGGCTTTGTACGATGATAGAAAGTGCTTATCAATGTCCTCTTTTATGATGTTCACTCTCGTTTATTAGCTCTTAAAAATCCTTAAGTGTCGGGAGACCCTAAACTGATTCCAAGTGAGTTGAACTCGATGAACCCAGTCGTAGTGAACCCAACGGGTTATATCGCATAAACGAAGTGCAAGCATTTTCGGTGACCCGTAAACTCTTTATAGCCCTTTATCGAGATCGTTTTACGAGGGTCGAGCCATGCTGCCGCCGATTATAAACAACATAAACAGCGACATACTCACCCTCTACACGAATCCCGGTGCGGTGAGAAACAGCGGGGGGAACCGCACGAGCAGCCGGGGTCGTTACGCTGAAATTGGCGTCAAGAGGTAAATAATTAATCACTGTGAAATCAATAACAGGGATCAATCCTTGTACCCTCTTTTTATTTTTTCTAATGAAGACACACGGCGGAGAAGTTAATAACCAGTCGTGGCGGAAAATCGATTTTAATCAACAGTTAATATGAAATATGATAGGAAAGTGGAGGACAGTCAGAGGTACCCACGAAGCCCTCCAGTTTATTCTTAAGTAAGCTCCTTAACGTAAGCAGCTTAGTCTCGACTCTGTGAAGGGAACGTCGATACGATTCGTGACTGTTATTATTATTTTTTACAAGGCACGAGACCTCTCACCCTTGGAAATCTTGCTAACCACCCTACGCGAGGGCCGGTGAGTGTCGCGAGAGCAATCTGCGAAGCGCGACGACTCCCCCCCTGGGTTTTCCTTTGAACAGTCCCGAGAATGAGCAACACACGAACGCAGCGAGCAAAACGCGAAAGATTCTATAACGAACGAAACTCTTTTTATTTTTCACCCTCTTCGTCTCCTCCATTTCCTCTGGCCTCTTCAGCTTCGCCTCTGTCTCTCTCAAAGGACCCAACTGCTGGAGGGTCAAATGGTGCTTTAACGTCATAGCTGAAATGCCGCTCTAGGGCTCTTCATATCACGAGTGTGGCACCACCACTGCGCCGCGTACTGTTTCGAAGCTCCGTGTTGGTCCCTTGTGCTTTACCCTAGGATTATATATACGTATATATTATATAACGTGCTGCTACGGAGAAATGCACACGTGGACACTCGCCTGAATTCGTCAGGCGAATTAACAGGTGTACTTGTCATTCAGTTTCATTGGCTCCTTTATTCAGATTCTTTTTCTGGTTTTTTGATCTTGCCACCAGTGACAACGCCATCTGACGAGATCTTTACCATAGGATTATTCAAATCCAATTGAAGTATACATCCTGTGCGAGGGATGGTTGTTATCTAATGCGAGACTGAAATGCTCAGTCGCCCTGACCTTTGTCGCTGCGAAAATGATTTGCAATCACTCCCTACGGGTCTACTAGGGGTCGCGTGAATTCACTAAGGAGGAGCAAAGGGACAAGGCCGTCTCTCAACTAGCGGGAGCGAGAAACGTCCCCGAAATCAATGCCGGCCGCCCGGAAACTCTTGGGGGATGATCCGCTCTTTTCGGGTGATAACGAGGAGACGACAGGAGGGTAGAAGGTAGGGTGAAAGATGATGAAGGAGAGAGGAGAGCAGCACTGGGACGGTTCTATGGGGTGAAAGCTTGCGAAGGGTTGATAGGAAAATGTGAATCAGAGAAAGATGTAATGTCTTCTTTGAGAAGCAGGAAAATTCATCGACCAATCGATGAATTGCCAGACGTTTCCGGACTTTTTCAAAAACTGAACAACCCGTATACATTCACTCGCCCAGTCATCCAGGAACATCCTTGGACCACCCTTTTAGAATCCGTACCGTAGTAATAGACTTTGCGGCATCCAGTCATACGGACTGGACTACCAGGAACATGTCTACCGTCTCCACCCACGGGGACCAGACTGGAATCTAATATACCGGGTGACGTCAGACATCCACAGGGGAGAAACAGACCGTGGAGCTACTTAGTGCGTGAAGTGTCGCGTGTTACCTCGGGTAACCGAACCTCACTTCCACTTGGGTCTCACCGTGAAACCCAAGAGTCACTCTTTGGCTTCGGTTTCTGCTGCCACGTACCTCCTCTCTTTCTATCTTATTGGTTACATATATACAGTAGTCTATACCTTCTCACTTTGTACTCTCTGCTCTTTCCACTATACCTATCATTGTATATAGTACGTACTTAGTACACTCTGTGTATACAGTAGATACGGTACACCGTATTAGACGTTGCTGAGGTGCACCAGGGAAACCGGATAGTCCCTGTAACTCTGAAGTCGCCCACGCCTCCTCGACCCCCTCTGGATCTTCTTAAACAGTGCCGTTTTACAACTCGCCATTTTGGTAACTGCGAGAGAGATTCAAGTAGGTAATTAACAATTAGTATTATTTCTCCGAGGTTATTGGAAGGATAGTCAAGTAAATGCCAAGTAGAAAATGGAGGTGATTACCAGAAGCTGTTACTAGGAAGATTCATAAATTGATTCTATAGGTATACGGCTTAGGTAGTGACGTAACCTGGATATGAAAGAACTACTAGTCTTTTACTAAAAATATAGCCTTGTTTTTCGCTCGGGAAGAACCGCAGCAGATCGGATATTAGTAGGAACTTTTTTTTCTACTACTCCCGGTCAAGAGAAATTGGAAAAGTTTCGTTTCCACTTTTACAGATATGCCTTATAGTAGCTGAGCTTCGTTCTAGCGGTGCTATGATCGTTGACCGGAAATCTCTATCGTTCACGATTGCCTTGTACTCTGGTATCTACTCCTCTCACTTGTTCCACTACCTCTCTTTGTACTCTCGTATAGTATATGTCTCGGAGTCATTTTTCAACTTCTTAACTTCCGCCTTTTACCCATTCTCGCTGCCGCTGTTCTTCGCGGTGAAATCCAAGAATTCAGAAGAAACACTGTCGAGTTCTTTCTGACACATTGGGTATGTCTATTCCTGTCTGACGCGCTTAACTTCTCATATCTTCGTCTCTCTCGCACTAACGGCCAACATAGGAAACTAAAAAAATTCAAGGTCTAGGCCTTTTCACTTTACTGGGGCTTATCGCTGTGTTTACATATTGTGACCACCTTCCTTCCTTCCTCGAGGTCGGTTTTAAATTAAACAACCCTTACTACCGTGTACAATAGCCCTTGCTGGTACAGACATAACCAGGAATTTACATGCGGCTAAGACGTATTGGCTGAATTCCAATTGTAACGAGGCGACGCTGCGACGTCTGGAATTGGCTTTAGGCTAAAGCTCGCGCTTTGAATACGAAACCTGAGAAGCAACGTAGAAGGTATAGTCTGTATCTTATCTAGTGTCTCGCTTTAACCCACTCGACATTACTTGACTCAATCCCCCAAGTCTCGCTCGACTTTTAAAGGAAAATTTCACCTCAGGAGTTTCCGCGTCATGCCGACGCTTTGACAAACTCCTTTCCCTATCTCAGAGCGTCCTATCATTCATTGCCTATCTCATTCCCGTCGCCTAAAGCTTTCAGACAGCTTTTCAATTCGCGATCTGACGACAGTCTGTCATCACCGTGCAGGATATTGCTGGTTTAGCAAGGGTTGTAATAGCTACTGTAGGCATCAGGACGTGCACGCTAAGCGGTCGGCTCATTAATACGTAAAACTGCAAGCGCCGTGCCACGTGTTGAGAACCTTCCGTCGCCATGGAAACCCCCATCTGATCTCACAGACGACCAACACACACACACAGCACACCCTTGACAGCAACGGCAGAGGCAAACTCCAAGGCATTTTACAGTACCACCACCATAGACTACAAGAAGAATGTCAACTGTCAAACGCACAGGACAATACATTGTACCTATCTCGCTCCTACTCTCTTCGACTTCTCTGTACCCTCTGTGTGCAGCCCTCTAAAACCACCCTTATACCGAACTACCCGTTTTTACATACGAACCAACCATACCTAACCCCATACTCAACCCCAGTACCATTCTAATGCACTGAACTCTGTACGACTATCGGTCTAAATCTTGTTTGACAGCGAGAAGACGGCTACTCACTCCCGCTTGGATACTGTTTGTTTGGATTTGTATACTCTGTATATAGAAGTATGGAATTGATTTTGAGGGATGACGTATTTTGGATCGAATGTCATTAATGGGGGATCAATATTTTGTTTCAGGAGCGATGTCTTCCTGGAACCGTACCTACAACAACACGGAACTGTTCAGGTGGTCAGTTCACCCAGTACACCCCCGCCCAATCCTCTCCAGCACCATCAACTTACGCAGCTACATCATGTACAGGTACTTTCAGCTCCAGTGACTCGTTGGTTCTATGTTTATTTATTTATGCATACGACGCCAATAATCTCCTGTCTTTTACACCGGAAACGACTCGCCGACCATTAAACGACTAACCAATTCCACTTGGTACACGGTACTCGCACCAGCTTCCCGCTATCGGAGACGAGGTTGTTTCGCGTTTCCAGTGTAATTTAATTTGAAATGCAG
Source organism: Hartigia nigra (assembly GCA_031001745.1). Taxonomy (NCBI): domain Eukaryota; kingdom Metazoa; phylum Arthropoda; class Insecta; order Hymenoptera; family Cephidae; genus Hartigia; species Hartigia nigra. Next base: position 63,429 of record JARPRG010000386.1, read on the forward strand.
ACTGACACAACGGCAGTTTCGACTAAAGGGATTAAACGCGGACGTGCGACGCGTGCTGAGCGCAGGGCTAATTGCAAATCCCTTAATTGCCCGTCACGGAAGAGTTTACAACTGCCGTGGGGCGGGAAGCAATGATGCTGATTACGGGATATTTTTTTTGCTTGTCCGTAACAGTCGAGGTAGGTTTGACAAAAGTTTGAAAACAAAACAAAATCGCCACCAACAATAACACGCGAATGTATTTATATAATCTCTTTAAGAACTGTCAAGTGAAAAAACTGTGAGTGGCTGACTACTGTATTTACCGTGAAAGCATAGAATGGAATTAACGTTGACATATCGATGCTAAAGCATGCGGATATCGGACCGGTCTAACTGAGATAAAAAACAGATCTGACATCAGCGTGTGAGCGAACGATCAATCTAGATCGATCAAATTTTACGGGGATATAACGTCGAATGGATTTAAAAAAATAAAAAAATGCTCATCTATCCAAGGGGTGACTGAGTGAAGTGGGTCTCTCAAGCCAGCCGCTACCATCACATAGGAAAGTTGTTGAAAGTTAATTTTCATCACAATGAAAGATCCGCTGTCGAAACATCGACTTGGGCTACTTGAGAGTCTTGCAAGGGATTCGATACGTCATTTCTATTTTGCCGCCTTCTATATCCATTCAACGTCTCATCCTCTCTATGACCGGCGATTCCATCCTCTTCTTTTTGTCCCATCTCAGCAGGTCTGGCTTTTATGGTAAAAATGTTGTAGCTTGAGATGCCCATGCCTACTATCGTTAAGTAAAGCACGACCCCCGCCAAGCGTTACTATGGGCGTATGATAAAGGCTGTATACAGTAGACACGTGGATGAGAGTACATGGAATTGCCGTCTAGTGGCGCTTGAATAAATCGGGAATTGGCATTGGCTGCAAATTGAGATAACCACCCCGGTCGAGACCAGCCGTATAAAGCCCATGGGAATATAATGTGGCATTAGAGTGTATTGTCAGCGGGTCCCTGGGGAGGATTTACACCCCATGAATTGCGGCTTAAGGGACTGATTCGCGCGAAATTTCCATATTTATCAGTATACGCGTAACCCTAATAGACTATCATCACAGCGACGTATATCTAGTGCGACGATACTTGCGAATTCTTAATTCGTTCCCACAACCTTCATTACATTAGCTTGTTACATCGAGAGGGTCAGAGACGTGTAATCAATGTGATAACGCGATAATGAGAAAATCTTATGATCTTAAGTTAAACGTGGAAATCTTTCGTATACACTTTGATATCAATGCCAGCGGTAAGTCGTTGATGGTAAAGCGAGTGTATCGCATCTGGTGCAATCTCGTTCGCTCAGTCGTTCATGACCAGGATGGATAAAAATAGAAAATTGACCATTTCCTAGAAAAGATCATCTCACTAGTCCGGTTCCCATCCTGGAAATCGTATCCCTTTATTCCTTTCGTCTAGACGCCAAGATGGCTTCTATACAGAGTTAAACACCATTGCTGATGGTCTCTATGGGGTGGCGGCTGGTAACAGTAGATAGCGAGTAAGGTGGAAAGAGATAAATGAAATTAAAAAAAAATAAGGAAACAGATAATGTAACTACTAGAAAGTTTTCATTTGAATATATTGAAACACGCATGCATTCTGTTCTAGAGTGAAGAGTCGTTATCGTCGGAGGGATCAGGCAGTTCCGCAGGATCATCTGGATCGTCGGAGGATTCCGGAAGTGAGGTGGCATGTGACATCACCCTTATTGAGAGACTCATCCGATCTCATCCGATTTGGTTTCTTCCGGGGATCCAGAGGGCTGGTGCCTTCCACTTGTTGCAGGGCAAGGAAGAGGGGGTGAGTATCGTCAGGAGACCTTGATTAGACCCTCAAATAATCGCATCCCTTTTGGTCTTATCCTCATCCCTGCCCTTCCTCTTACACAGTATCCTTCTCCGCATCTCTTTTCTACACTCGGCTACATAGTCGACTCAACCCTTGCAATTACTTTCTTCCATTCCCACCGCTGATCTCACCAATTCGATTTCGGTTATTTACGACAGTCTTTCTCTCCCTCTCCCACCCTATCCTGCTTTCTCCTTAAACGAACTCTCAGGTACTTACCGTGGCCAGGGAGTAGTAACTACGATGTGCGCCAAATGAAATGGAACCTCCATCGTTTGCCAGTATCCTCAAGTACATGGACTGAACCCGAGCGATGGGGTCGCTGCCACCCGAAAGGGTTAAATTGCATCACGGCATAGCACGCCGACTATTTGGCAAGGGTTGAGCGTCTGTTTAATACGCAGTAAACGTAATAGGGAATGGGACTTCTGAAATATGACGGTTCGATTCCTGGCGACTGTCCAATTCTACAATCGGCAGAGTCATCAGTAGACTCAGTGCACTTTCTGAACTCTCTGAACTCTCTGAACTCCGTGCACTGGATATGCATATAATCTTCGTATCTGTATACTATACTGTAGGAACCCTTATACCACTGTTGTACCTAGGGGCGTCATTTCTCCGCTGGTTTATTTATACGCGATTCTTGATAGGAACTATACGTTACCGATCTGCTGTACTGTACGTAATGGATGCATTAAGTCGATGCATCCAAGAAATTATTTTCAGTACGAAAAATTCAAATGGAAGGGAAAGAGAAAATGTACGCTGGTGCGGTATTAGAGAACGACACCATTTTCTAGATCGTCTGACTTCTATCGCGTGCGTTGGCCTGTGAATAGATCTCAGGTTCTTATCGTTGCTGGCGCAGCACAGTGTCGAAAGAAAAAAAAAATAGATTCCTCTTGGCGATGTCAGTGTACATATGTGCGCGTATGTATACTGCTTGGAAAACCATGTCAATGCCTACGGTAATACTTGCCACGTGAAAGCACCTCCTTTGAAAGACAATGGACGGAATTGTGGGAAATCGTTTAACTTCGCATTACGTAAACCGTATAGAAAATGCTGGTGGAAGAGATACTTCTTTTATTTCCATTTCCACACGGTTGTATCTCCTGAATCGTATTCGAATCGTAATACTAGTTTGGAGAAATTGAAAATGGCGGACAACAAAGTGTGAATTCAGTTATCGTTGAAAAATCCCATCCAAGTGCAAGGAACGTTTTACAAAAATAAAGAGAACGGGAGTCCCAACGGGTTTTCAGCATCCGCCATTATCACTTCCGTCCTTCGGATAAACATTTTTCCCCTAACTAAGCACAAAAGTTCCTAGTAATCAGAATATCTATGGACGAGGAAAAGCGAGGGAGAAAGAGGGTATGAAAAAGGAACAAGGGGCTGGTGAGGAGGAAAAAAAAAGAGGCATCGTCAGCCGAGTGCTGCATTGTTTCCCGGTCGGTGCATTGTTTTCCAGCTTTGTTAATTGTTATGTTCCGTTATTCTACCCGCGCAACCCTTCGTAGCAACAATCGCCACATCGTACAGCCATCCAGTCAACCAGTCACACAGCCAGCCACCCATCCGTCCATTCGACGTGTACTATATCCAGCCGCCTTTTCTATTCCAGAATAGTCGAATAGCCCAAGCTATAAACAATGCTCGCTGTAATTAGTCTCTGCGTAGATGAGAAGATTGTTCTAGTAGACGAGGTACAGTTCTTGGCCGTGGACGTAGCTTTACTTGGAATTATATCTAATCATCATTGCGAATATCATCCTCAGCAGCATTGGGAATACATAAGAGGATCATAGGAAATAATATGATGCAATTTGATTTTTTTCAGAACTTTGTCGTACGACAATCCAGCCAAAGCGACACCATGGCGCTATCTGTAAGACTACCACCTGGAAAGGGTCCGTATATAGAGCACTATCTGATCCAGGCCAACAAGGGTAAACTCAGCCTGGAAACCAGTGAGAATAGATTCGACAACATACCATCGTTGATTGCACATTATTCACAGTGCTGGTGAGTCCCGAAGTAGGATGTAAAATGGCTGTTTGATAGTTTACCCCGGTGATGCATCCGTATGGAGACTTTAATTTGTCGTTTATTACTCTTTTGGCAAGCAGTGACGAATTACCCGTACAGCTGACACTGCCAAGGGCTATGCGAGAGGCCAAGAACAGACAGCAACTCTCCTCCTTGGCGTTGCTCGGTCAAGAGTTCTGGAGGTATCCAATGGCGAATCCAAAACCGCCAGAAAGTAGCAGCAGCAACACATCGAGTCTCAGCAGTTTTCACGGTGGTAAGTATAATAAATGTAACAGATTATCAGATAGATCATATTATATGTAATTTTAATATACAAGACTTTATATGCAGTGTTTGCACTATCTGTTGTAGGTAACAACAACAATGCCAATACACCAACCACGGAGAGTATAGTACTCAACCTGGCCCCGATATCGTCCCACGATACGAGTACGTATGTTGTTAAGAGTGAATAATGTTGTTTTTTAATATTCTTTTTACCCTTATTTTTTTCTCTTTATTGAGCCAGCTCGATTCTATCTTGCTCCGTGGCCCCGTGGCCTCGTTTCGCTGCGAGCCCTTCAATCGAGATGCATCAAGAGGACGTTTTATTTAAAAGCCTTCTATTTTTAGGGTGCACGTCGCCAACGAATATCGTCACCACGTCTACTTTCGTTTCGTCGCTACCACGTCAACCGCGACCGACACCACCGAATACCTTGAATCTGACGACGTTCAACGAGCCCCTTGATGCAAAGAAGGATAGGATGGATAAGATGTCACCTGGGGAGAAGCTCTCGCAGAAGCTGATATCGCCCAATCTTGTGCAGAGCGTACGCTGTCCGTCCCCTGTAGTGCATAACGTTGAGAATAACGTTCTCAGTCCCACCGAGTCGAAGATGAATTTTGAGACGTCGAGGACTGTCGTCGAAACATCCAAGAGCTCTGTCATGGAGTTCTTCAGGAGTAACAAGTTTAGCTCGAATACCACCACGTCGAACTTTCAACAGAATATCTCGAATTTTAATAATCAATCTGGTACTAACTCGCCTCTGATCACTGAGGTCAGGAACACCATCCTCGAGAATCAAATACTCGGGCAAAATGTTAAGACTCCACCGCCTCCACCTCCCAGATGGGCTAAACCTGGAGTTAGTCAGAGCCAGAGTAACTTCACGGTTACTACTACGGTCACTTTTAATGTTAATCAGAGCAATGACGTTTCCAGCTCTCAGGTACAGATCTATTTTTTTTATCTTAAACATTATTCAATTACACTTTGCATTATCATTTATTAATGAGAGTTATTGGTCTTTTTATTCTAGCAAAATACACCGTCGGACGCGAACACGTCGTTGCTGAGTCCACAGAGTGCCACCTCGACAAAGTCTTTGATTTCAAATTTGTCAAACAAGTCACCCCTGTCGCCAACGACACCCGTATTATCCCCTACCTCGAAACTAGTCTCGAACGTCGGTTCCAAGACGCCAAATATCCTGTCGCCAACGACGCCCTCTGGTACGAGCAAATCGAAGCGCCGTCGAGACCGTGAGGCCAGAAAGAATTCACAGCACTATCAAGAGTCTGACATCCTGGAGTCCTACTACAGGAGCTCTCCCGGTGATAAGATTTCTGACTACGAGGATATCTGGAACACTACTGATCAGTCGAATCATTCAACCTGGTCGCCTAATGACAAATTGTCGCGTAATGATGTAGCCAGTAATTCTCAAGATCGATTAAGAAATTCTAACGATCGTTTGGTGACTCAGGAACATGTTGTGAGCCCCGGCTGTCCGAATGACAGGCTCGTTGGAAATGACCGTTTCATCCTGAGAAATGACAAGAGCACGGCAAACGAGAAGCTCAGTTACAAGGAGATAACGAGTCCCGAGTTCAGCAGTTTTAAACCCGTTCTTGATCTCAAAAGTCCGGAGGCTGGGTCACCGGAGGAGACAGGAATGGGAAGGAGACCTGATTTGTTATCACGAGTGTGTAAGTATATATACTTTTACATTCTTTCTTCTCGTCTTCGGTGATAAATTTATAAACAGAATATTCTAACGTATTACAGGCAGCGCCAATTCTCTGAACAACCCAAATACCATGACACCACCTAGAAACAAACTGGGTTTAATTCTCACTAAATCAGAAAGTAACAGCCCCTTGACACCGGAATCAAAACAGGGTAGTCCTTTCTACGCGGAACCGGCAGACGCCATTGCTCAGAGTACAGCAATAATCCCAAGGCGACGTCCCAGGAATAACCCAGTGTCTAGTAAATATAGACACAGTGAACCTGGTTGGCTACAAACGCCAGTTGGTACGAATGCCAACCAACTTCATCCAATTGATTGGGACGAGTCTGAGGAAACCGAAGACAAAACACCTCTTATATCATCCTCCGTGGACAATCTTGCTAAACGCTTAGGAACACGCGAGATCAAAAAAATTCCTAGAGCCAAACCCGTTCAACCACCAAAGGTCAGGACCAAAGTATTCAACGACACATCCTGGGCTGTTGATTCCAGCTGGGAATTTATTGGTAAATATTAAACAAAACGCCCTTAGAAGATCCCGACATCTAATCAAATCCTGACTTTTAATATTTTTTTTAAATTTTACTTCAGGAAACGAAGGTGAAGATTGCGAACCTGATTACGACTGCGATGCCGATTATGAGGGCGACAGTGTGGCTAGAAAATTTCCAGACGAGGAATGCGAAAATGACGTCATTGGCAACACCTTAACAGTTCAGAGTATCATACTGCAACGGTAAGTTCAACTGAACGGAATAACAGTACAAGATGGCAACAGGATACTAAAGGAGCATTAATTCCTAAAGGTACCCTGAATTATTGAAACCACCGGATACCTCGGATTCTCTTCATAGCGACAGGAACTCTTCGTATGACAACGTCGAGAAGAGAAACGAAAGAGAAGATACTCCTGACACAAAAAAGGATCTAGCATATGATCCTTCTGAGTGGGAAACAATGCTAGAGACTGACGAGAGCGACGTGGAGCGCGTCAAGAGGAACAAAAGCTTCAAGGAACGACTGGATCCATTACTTTGTAAGTACATACATTTTCTGTTGCGTCTAGGAGTTCTAATAAATTACACGTTTACAGCTGAAATGTCAGAGACATAATACATCTAGATGTAGGTTTATGTTAATTAAGGTGATTGCGTAACCGACTACTTGCGTAACTATGAACGTGCCTATCGTGTATTATTATCCTACGCAATTATCAAGGTTGTCATTGACAATTATTGAGTATCGTCTTGATTCTTTGCAATAACTTGATAACTGGAGATATAAGAAAAAGCCTCTATAAGCCGCTGATGATAAAAATCTCTTGGAGAAAATAAGAAGAAAAGAAAAAGATATGAAAAATTGAACCAAGTATTAAGAAATATGTGGAAGATCGACTTCTAGTCTGATTCATTGCACGAAAGACCATGATTATAGCCTATCTCCCTTGGGGAAAACCCAGCCCCCCGTGGGGACGTCCAACCAGGCCGTATTGTGTGGTCACAACTTGGACCCGACCTACCGAGCAAGCTCACCGAATAAGATTGACGGCGACTGTCTTTTAACACGGTCTACGTGCAATGTTACTCTCACAGGATGGCTACCACTTTATCAACAATATACAGGGTGTCCTACAAGGCAATTTATCAAAATAAATAATGGATGAAGTTACCCAGGCAACGCTTGTGCGGACGGGACATTGTCCACAGTAACAGTCCATTACTCCTATCAACTTCGGATAAACTTCCGGGATCGCCACTGCTTACGGAAGCACTCATTGGTTAGAGCCATCTTGTAATATTTTCTAACAAATCGGGAAAATGATGAACAGCCTGGGTCACTCTGTATATTCGAAAGATACTCGCTAGCAAATTAGAGTTTAATAGAGCAAATAGAAAAAGTAAGAGCAAAATAAAAAAAGGAAAGAAATTATGTCTTATAGAGAGAATTGTACATCCCATGTACTTGCCAAAAAAAAACTGATAAAAATAATTCAAGACTGTTCGATAATATATCGTGATATAAATTTTTCATAGTCGATCTGAACGGGTAATTAATTGTGTCAGTTAACAGGGTCATCTATTTACTTATTTCACTACTTATCTTTATTGCTCTATTTGTTGTCATTATAGTGGTTTTTTTTTCAGTGTAGTCAAAATTGATAAGGATATTCGTCTGTAAATAATGGTGGATCAATTGTTGCATAGAAGCACTCTTACACGGTAAACTTGTTTCTAATTTGTTTCGGAAAACTTTGAACGACAATTTAGGCAAATAGAGTAATCCGTGAGTCATAAATTGAGAAAACATAAAAAGGTCCTGAATTGACTCTCTCAGAAACACTTTGTATGAAATTACTGATTGGATGATGCAAATAGATAATGCAACAAAGTTAATCGTCTCTTAAATACAATTTTGAGTATTTAATTATTTTAAATAACATAACAACGTATTCAATTGTTCGATCGATACTTTTTGTTCTTAATTGTGCATAAATTTGAAAGTTTATCATTGACATTACTTATTCATTCACTGCGACGCACTTTCCCACGCTTTGGCGAGTTCGACTTCGATTTTATGTATTTAGGTTTACTATTTACTGTATGATATAACAATCACTTCCTGGAGCAGAATGACTTTTATTACATTGAAGTTTTATATGCGATAAGATTAAAGTTCAATTTTTCAAATATGAAGACTCTTGAGATACTCTTGTCTTTTATACGTAGCAAATAGTCCGGTCAATGTTTCTCATTGCATCATTCAAGTATCATTGAATGAGGTCGAAGCAATCACAAAGAGTATGCTACATTTTTTTTTTCACTTACTAATATACTTTCTCATCGTTACGACCTTCTGACCTATGAGGGTTAGTTTCAGGTAGGTCAGTAACAGCCATAGAGTCGACGGTCAACGCCATAAAAGCCATTCTAGGTAAATTGACCTTACAAATGAAACTTTAGATTCTTCGCGTAAGATACACAAATAGGCCATATAACAGCCATATTCTTTTATAACTAACCAATCCCGATAAAATTGTAACCTCCCCTTTGAAAAAGGCGCCATAATGTCGGACGTTCGAAATCCAATTGACTTTGCTAATAATTACCCCACAGCCACGCAAACAGGTTCGCTCCATCCAAATATAACTAGCCATATAGGTTTACACAGTATTATCTTTAGCACCGCACTTTACGATTCGAAAGATTAACTTGGGCATTTTGTACTTTTATTATTTATCACCATAAAAACACAACCATACTGTATTACACGTATAAATTGTATCCCTTAACAAGATTATATTCTTACTCAGTTATACGTACCTTCAAATATTGGAGCTCAATCTGATTAGCTCGAAATTTTTGTGAAAATTCCAAATATCATCGAAATTGCAATTAAATCGAAAATTACATACTACAATTCTATTCCAAAAGTATATTCGGTATTAGTATATTTCTTGAAGAGTGATAAACCGATGCACAATCTACAATATTTTGTCTTCTCATCCATGTTGCTTTCTCTATAGCTGAACGAAGTAGATAATGGACATTTGTTTGTAAAGATTATCGATATTTGTCATTGATGTTGAAGCATCTGCTGCTGCCTGAGACCAGAACAAGACCCGACTTCTCCGCACTCCTCCACACCGCCATTTCGTCACTCGGTCGCATCCTACGTTGCAACCCGCGTACCGCAGGCGTACCCACTCATGTTCTAAAGTACAGCCGATAGAGTCGTTCCTGCTATTTATTGCTCGATTACCTTCACAAGATTTTAAACGACTTTTGCTCATTGTCAGTTTTCAACTGTTACTCGAGTTGGTGCAGTTATAACGTTCACAGTTTTACGACCCTTCATTTTCACTTTCACTCAAGCCCCCTTTTTCCCAGCACAATCACCTGGCATTTTAGAGGGTGTAAGTTTACTAGTGAAACTGCTACACCTTCGTGAGTTCAGTACGACAACCATCTTTGTGAAGTGTAGATGTTGCTTTGATTAATTCCTCATTGATTTTATAAATCTCAATTCACAGTTGTGATCGCTGAAGTTTGTGAGTTTAGTATTTAATAAGACTTGAATAGTTTTATTATTAATGACCGTGATCGCGTTACAGTATATACGTAGAATTTCTACAAAATATCGTGGGAGTCTTGATTGATATATTAGAACTGGCCTACTAATATATGACAGTCGAAGACTTCTTCTTTGACCGATGGAGACTGAGGAGCTTTGATTATTTTAATAGAACGTAGTTACTTAATTTCAATCTACTTATGCCTAGCGGAGCTTAAACTCGACGGTAGTTTTTTTATGATTAGTGTCTTACTGTGATAATATTCATGGAACGAAGAAAGTCGATCATGATTGACTGCACGGTTGAAATGTATCCGAAGCAGACGAAATTTTGTGTTAGAACTAAGCGGGTTTTTGGAAAAATTGGAAAGTGGTTTCGAAATGTCTGCAAGAGAATTAAAAGGACCTGGGTCATTGTCATTAAATGTAAGAACGAACTTCAGTACAAGTGTTACATTTGATTAAGAGAATTTTGAATTTTATCGTAAAATTAATTCGTTTATTTTAATACAATGTTTTTCCTTCTTTACAGCGCCACCTAGACTCCAAGCTCTGAGGAATCGTGACGCTGCTGGTACAGGATCCAGCATAAGGGCATATGCACTCCAATTGGCTGCTGATAAGACGACCACCTTTTCCCAGAATATTGATAACTTTATTCAATGTACAAAGGAGGGCAAAGAAGCCAGTCCTCATGTGGTAATGAGGAACATGAGGCAATTCATGTCAGGAATGAAAAACTACTTGGTGAAACATGGCGAGAGAGAATTTGAGAAAGAAGTGGAGAAAGAGAGGCTCAAGCTAAAGCCAAATGAATTTCTCAATCTGGACGCCATACTTGAAGGAGTTATGATGGGCCTGGTGGTACGTCCTCTACGAGAACACGTCTATAGACTCTTCGTCGACCATTATGCTACCACTGGTTCACTTCATACACTGGCAGATAGCATTCAGCATGCCCAGGGTAAACACGTTCAGGATCTGGGAGTTCGGGTATGTATTTTCAGATACGGCAATATGAATTATTCACTCCTGATATGATTTTCGAGTTCAAAGTTGAATATTATTATCAGCCGAAGATCATTCCCCCCTCGGAGGTGAGTCTTGATCGTATCCTGAGGTACATCGATCGTCTCCAGAGGGCGGACTCGCCTTTGGACAAGCTCGAGAATCTGCTGGCAGCTTTTTCAACCATTTTTAATTCAGTAAGTGACCACACCACAGTCTCAATATGATATTTTATTCTCATCTCATGTTATAATACGTCTGTTTCATCACCAGGTTAAGCATGCAAATTCCGGAAGACACGTGACCCTCGGTGCCGACGATCTACTGCCCTTACTAGTATGGGTACTAGTACGCGGCAGGGTAGTAGGCGCTGAAGTAGAAGCTGAGTATATGTGGGGCCTTCTTCATCCCTCTCTCTTAACCGGCGAAGGGGGTTATTACTTGACAACCCTTTCAAGCGCAGTTCATGTCCTGAAGACATTTAAATCCAGTCAAGGAACAATGTCTACGTTAAACGTGAGTATTTCCAGAGAGTCAAACTCCTGAGCATTAGTTAGCAGCATGATGAAGAATACTCCAATTGTGTTCTTCGTGTCTCTTCTATTACCCTGAACTGTCACCTTCTGGTTTTTAGGGCTGTGGAACTCCGGATTGCTCTTCTGTTCTCCGTGTCCTCGTACCGGATGAGCTACATGGTTCTCTAAATACCAGGACGCTTCCCGTCAGGCCAAATATGAACACACGGGACATATGTAGAATCCTTGCCCACAAGATCAGATGCACCAATCCCCAGGACTACGGACTCTTCAAGCTGGTGCAAGGCGAGGGTAAGGAAACACGACTTGTAGTCACTGCTAATCGCGAGGAGAGCACTGAAAAGGCTAGAATTCGATTTCTCGAATTGGCAGAGACACTACTTGGCGATCACGAGTGCCCCCAGGAACTATCTCACTGCCTTTTCGCGTACAAGAGGATCGACGCGAAGATAGCCTGGCCGAGGACGAGCTCCTGAATAGGACATACTAAAGAGCAATGACCAGCGATCGGCCATTTTATCTCTTTCTCTCTCTCTCTCTCTCTCTGTTTCTGTTTCTGTCTCTATATCTCTCAGTGCATTTAAAGAATCCAAACGTGATTTAAGGTTAGTATTATTAAGGTACATTTAAGAGGGGGATTGGCCTGGGACACCTGAAAAATGCTAAAGAGTCCAGCTGTTTCTATTATCTCTTCAAGAATGGCGCCTGGCGACTCTATTGGGCACAATACTATATAATATATTTACCCAGGCCTTATTTTAATCTTGCGCGAGAATATCTAAGGGTTAGATGTTCGCGAGTTTGTATGTCTTCGTTATAAGAGGCGCATTATTAATAAGAGTAATACGGTAAGTATTTATCAACTGGACGATTAGTGATAACGTGAAATTCGATAATCTAGAGATCCGCTTTCTCACTGTTATGCGCGAAACAATTAACCTCAATTCACTAGCATCGCGGTCATCTTTAACATGCAATAATAATAATGATAATCCATAATCTAATTAATCATCTCGTTAACGTTTCTAACGAAGCTGATCGAACGCAGTTTCTTTGAAGATTATCACGTATTTATCAAAGCCCCATGAGGGATTCATTTGCAATCAGGTATATTATTGTTTGTCAATAAGCCCTTTTTTGAAATAAGAAAAACTGGGCTTAGGCATCGCATCAATTGCGGATACAATTAGAAAAAGTCTTGCCAAACATCATCTATATCCCACGTACTACTTGCCTCTTACCCGTTATACCAGCATATGGAATAAATGCATTTACGGTATTGCAATGTTCGGTGCGTATAAAATTTTGTAGTACAGATTTCTTTTTAAATCACTGACAAAGCAATAAAAATGAATATTGCGAAGCAGACGCGATTCAAGCTCATACCTGGACATCTGTATTTTTAATGAAAAATGAGGAAAAGAAGACAACGAGAAGAGGCAAGAAAAAAAAATTAATATTTCCCACCTGTCACGTATGTTAATCAGTATTCAAAATTACATGAATTTTTACAAATACGAACAACGCAATTAATTAGCCGCGTTTAAAAAATGCCGCCGACTGGGCAATCGAGCTGGTAGGAACGACTATCGCCATTTTTTGTTGGTCTTTTTCTTCAGTCACAGAAGCATGAGTGCGTATCAGCGAAGTTAGTTTTGATAGGCGGACGATTATCTTCATCTGACTTTCACGTGATACGATATAGAAATGACAGTCATTGGGGTAATGTTGATTGTCCTTCATTGATAATCATAGTCGTCTGATTAGGCGTCTTCTTGACAGTCACTGACAATTAAGAGAAGTCTTCAGTATAAATGGCAACTGATTTTCACTCGATCCTTTGTTAGTCAGATACGAATTTGACGATAAGAATATCCTAGATAATCAATGTAAAGCGACGCGTGCCCATCTCGATGCCCAGATTCGGTCGTGCCAGAGAATCCTCTAAAATTTTTCTATAATCGTGTAAACAAGAAATTCGTAGGAAATTTTCTTAACACAAAATTCTAGAACGTAGACGATTTACGAGAATGCTAGCTTAGGACTCTATTTTAAGTACTTTTTACGAGAACGCGGCGAAAAATATTATAATGGATAAGCGAACTGTATTTTACGCAAAAGCCACTTGTATTTATTCGACAGTTGTATACATTTTCTTTTTGTATTAATTTTTTTCCTCTTTCTTTTTTCGCTATCTTCCTTTCGTCCCAAGTGATTCAAGTTGATATCCTCTATATAAAATGATTTAAAGATTCAGTCCTTTATATCCACGACAATACATTTTCGTATTACAGTTAAAGCGCATACGTAGGCAGACTGATTTTCTAATGGTTTTTTTCCCTTAGCCACTCCAATCAATCATTTAATATCGAATTAGATGGAAAAGGGTGTATACAGGGTTGGGTGCAATTTAATTGGGGCAATATGACTATTTTGGATGGTTCTCTAGGTAATTCAATTGGGAAATCAGTCTGGGTTTCTGCATTTTATTATCAATCAGCAGAAACCATGATGAATAACAGTAAATAACAATCAACTGCTTAGACATTGTACAGTTTTCTGTAATCTAATTTATTAAAAGTGTTCGACTACTTTTTTTTTAATGATAGAGTTGTCTATTTCATTGTCGTGCTTCGTTCTCTATTTTTCCAATTAATATGATTAATATTAATTAATATGTTAATTGCTTCTATGCTAGTCAAGCCGATGCGAATGAGAAGTTTGTAACTAAGTTTTAGCATAATTTCTACAATAGCTGCTTTTTCTCTGATTGGATAGATCAGCATTCTTTATTATTATTTACCCTGATCCATTATCATTATTTCTCATCGTTATTATTATTATTGTAACATGTAACTCTATGCTCAATAAACACTTTTCTATAATTCGAAACACAAGAGACTGGGGTCTTTCACGCTCCTCTTTACTGGGAGAACATAAATTCACTTTTACGTCAACTTAATTAAAACTACTTAAATCAATCAGATAAATTCATTGCGCCATTATAAATGGCGGCAAATAAAAATTGTCATTAGTGAATCGTACTATATTATAGTTTACCATTAGAGTTAACGTTATCGAAAGTGACCGTCTGTTGGTAAAGTTGAAAACTGCCACGTTCGTACTTCCTGAAGACTCCAATTAGACGTCACCCGATTTAGTTTGAAATACATTCCAGAGATAAGTAAAAAAAAAAAAAGAAAAAAACCTAATAGTTCAAAATGGAGTGTTCATTGTATGTTTATCCTTCAATTTTGTAACTAGTAATATACGGGAATGCGTACATGGTGACTGATGTGTAGATCTATAATTTATGAGGTAGAACTACCTACTATCCATTTAAGGCGGGACCTTCAAAATAGAGATTGTAGTTCCGCCTACCAAAGATCTACCTTATCTGCAAATGACAAATACAGTCGTTTATTATCTTGTAACTAAAAAACTAAACTTCACAAAATACAATACACCAATTATACTCACGTAAAACTATCGTAGTACCATAGAACAAAGATTCCATTCTTCATCATATTCCTCTTCGCGATTGCAGTATTATCATCTTAATCATCAGCAGTCGGACTTCAGAAATTTGTGGATCAAGCCACAACGTTAATCCAAATCCCAAAAACTAGTCTGTCAGTACTCGCGATAATTATCCTGGATATTATCATATCTGTCAGAAGAATGTTGGCGTTGGAACGCAAAATTCAAATAGAAAGGGAGAAAATTTGTTTTCTTCGCAAAATACTATCCTACCTGCATACACGCATAATATATATATATAGGGTATATCTAATCACATTTATTACGCCACAATACACAACGGTACACTTAATAATTTAATCGTGCTAATTATAATCGTAGTACAATAGCAATCGATTAGTTCAACTATGATCTGGAGGTATAAATAGCACACTGATCGTGACGTCGCGTACATCCTACATACAATAATTAACGAGCGACAACAATTACACGGTCGTCGGTAAAGTTTCGTATAGCAACGGGCAGCAATGGCAGCGTCGCCGTCGGTAGCGGCAGTAGCAACGAGGGTTGTTGGCATAGCAGACGCATACGGATAATAAAGTAGCGTCCCGACGGAGGGTAAAAGTGACAAAAAAAAAAAAATTAAACAAAGGAATCTTCTAGCTACCGACACGACAAGAGATAATCGTCGCTCTCGTAGATTGTAAAATGAACGACGAACGAACCGTAAATTATGGATGCATTCTTTTTCGTATACCGCGACGCGAGACGTCACGGTGCAGACGGATACGCACGATAAACGTTACAGTATAACCGTCCCCTATTGCGCTAATCGCCAATAGATGGTAAAATAACCTTTGTCTTCTTAATCTAACGCTAACTTAATTAAATACATTCTATACATACAGTTATAGGCTGCCCATGGCACTCGGCACACTTCGGCATACTTCGGCGCGCTTCGTTATTTCACTATGCAATGCACGGATTCGCTTATGCTATACCTGCCTTAAAACTTTTACCTGCACTTAATGCACGCATCTGGCGAATCTGATGACTGTCGATTCTTGCCGAAAGAGCCCGAATTCCTTTATCCCAAGGGATATTTGATACTTCTGCACTTTCGTGTGCATTCTCTTTTTCTTTTTTACTCATTTTCACCTCATAACGCGCCAGTGGGAAAATAATAAGTCCATAAAGTTGGCTCTGTAACTCGGGGAAGAATCTTCATTTGCCTGTCATTCGGATTGACTCTGCTTACTTGATTTCTGGTTAACAAATTATTTTTTCCTCTTGTTCTTCAGCTCCAGGATATATCCTGACAGGACGATCGCTCGCGGAGGATTATTAAATATAAAGAATATAATAATGCTTATCCTGTAGTCTTTTATCTCTTAAATTCTTAATACTGTTTATATCTGTACAAGATCCGCGGTTCCATTATCATGACAAAGAAGAATAAGAACAAGAAATACAAAGTCAGTCAAGGAAATTTCCGAAAAATTGTGACAGATAAAAGATGACGGAGAAAATAAGGCAAAGTGAATGAAATTTATAAAATGTGTATATAAAAAAAGCGAAAGAACGTTGAACGATCGTCCTGATTATTCATAATCCCCATTTTATATCCTCCTTGTGTATTCTCTTCAGGAGTATTACAAACGCGTCGATGCGCAATGACTTATAGCCTCTATATCCTATATACGTTAAAATCTAGAAAAATCTTTTATAATTTATATAGAAAATGTACAAGAAAATCTACATTAACGAACGCATATTTATAGTAGACGAACGGCTGTCGTGTTAGCGGGTGACGCTCGTCGTGACGCTCGCGAGTGATTCAGGAGAAATAAATAAATAAGAGGAAGCTTTGTGCCATTTACAGTCGTAGCCGGTTGTAACGCGTAGCGCCGCGGCGCCTGCGTCGTACATCATGCCAGGCCACATAGGACCGATAAAGGTTCGCCGTTTCCCATACGATGCTTAGACAAGCACGATTGGTAATTAATTAATAGCAATTTGCTGTTCTTACGGCTTAGCTATAAAAAAAATCTACATAAAATTGTCACTGTCTCTCTTTATTTCCTTATCTTTATCCCTATCGCTTTGAAATATCCTTAAACTTTCCTTTCTTAAATTCTTCAAATATACCTTGACCGAATATAAGGTAAATTATCGTCCTGATCCAAGGTACACAAATTGCGAATAAAGTGCAAAAGTATGCATTACAAAAGGAAAGGAACAAGGAAAAGTAAGTAAAGAAAAACAAAAGACAGCAAAAATGATAGAGATTCCAAAGATACGAAAAGTCCGTTCTAATTTTCCTTTTCTTTTTCCTTCTTCCTTCTCACGTGCCTCCACGTGTGGCCAAGTGAGGTACGGCGCGCGAGCCCGTCGCGAATATAATGAAAAAGTCAAAAAAGAAAATCCAAAATATCTAGACGGCCAATGGCTGCCGGCTAGCCGGGTCCGTCCCCCATCGAATAAATCCCAATGCCAATTCAATGACAGGATCTCGCCCTCCGATGAAAGCGACGCATCCTGCGATGCCACTCTTCGCGCCATTCGATGACGATTGATCTTTGAGTCACAGTGATACCACCCTGACCACCACCATCGCTCTCCTGCCCAAGAATCAGGTACGACCTGGTTTCAAAACAGAAAAAATAACACTTTTTAATCGCATAGAAATTCTTTTATAGATCCACTAACTGTATGCCTTCGTAAGAATATTCCCTCACGGGACAATAGGAGTAGACAGTCAATATATTATAAACGACGTCGAAACTTTTCCTACACGCGACGACCAAGCGTCGAGACATTTATCGGGTGATTACAGTCGCTCCTATAGACACGCGTCTTATAATCGTCCGCCTCCATATCCCCACCACTTATACCATCCCATCTCATTCAGGATGCTCACTGGGTAATAAAAACCCATGGGTTATTGTGTTAAAGTAAAAAGACTGCTTGTCACGACACCAAAGTGTCTCATAAACAAAAGTGTATATACCCAACAGGTGCGGATCACTATAATACACGAAAAACCAGTCACCCAGTTTATCCAAAGACAAAACCGACAGTCTATTCAGACTGTTATCCAGTTAAAAAATTAACCAGCCAGCATCCCTTCCATCTATTTTAATCCCGTGAATGGATCATGCATTTAAACACATATAAACTATGACTGGACTCATCGAGCTTAAAAATGAGGAATTTAATGATCAAGATGGACGCTTACTTGTTAGGCTTGATCTTGGGGCATCTGCAGGCGAGATCAGCCGAGTGCACGTAGAGGGTCATAGGTCCCCGACGAAGCCTTGAATCCTGGGACCTTTTGTAAACGGACTCGACGTACAGGTTAAATCGAATCCAAGTGGTACCTGGTACATTGCTACCAGGTTGTGCACCGCCTTCGGTCTTCTTGTGCCTCTCCGAGACTCTCACGAGGATAGCTACGATGAATACGAGGTCAGTGATATGCAAGGTTACAAGATCAATTAATCAGGATGATCGACATTGGTTCGCGCGACCTATTCACTTAGTTCACTTGTGTCTTTTATTCGATTGCGCAATTCTCAAGTAGCGACATCGACAACGACCCATGTGAACTCATCTGACGTCAGACGATTGTCTATCCCAATGATCGATCCCTTGGTGAATCAATGATCTATTGTTATACCACGTTCATTTTGTTTCCATGGCTTTTACCAAAAAATAAATAAACCTTATAATCCTATCTAAATCTCTAGGCGACCAGACGGCAGCTCCGAGAGCTTCGTAAGCTTTGACTATATGTCACACTCTCTCTTCCGCGCTCTCTGTCTTCTTCTTCTATCCCCCCTCGCCCCACCGCCCCTTCCCACGCCCTCTCTCACCCTGGACTTTCAGTCTTGTTTCGATCTCAAGAAACCCTGAGGCTATTCTAAGGTCGACAACTAACTGCAGACCCGTCGAGATTTATCTGCACTGAATCAACCTCGTACACGTTACCCGCTTTAGACCTCAAAAGCATACCGTAGCTATTATTATTGAATCTACTTCCCGAAACAGCCTTCGGTTACCACTCCCAGCATTTACCAGTAGCAATCAAAGACTCATTAGCCTGTAATCCCATCTGAGCGTAAAATAATAACAAGCATAATACACACCATAGTCCCGCTTGCAATACTTGTTCAGGTTGAGACGTCGCGTACTGGCTCGACATTTTCCGCACTGATCTGAAACAGCATAGCAGAACAAATAAGTTGAATGTAGAATCTTTGATAGCAGCTGGTACAATACGTTTCGTAATGATAAGCCACCATATACCAACAGCTTAATACACAGAGTATATATATACATGAGATGCAGCATCCCTGCAGCATAAGCCACAACGCAATGATCTTTAGATGATTTTCCTTCACCCAAACTGGACCACTCAGCATCATCCATTATTCTCGGTCGTATATGCCATATCTGTTGTTTCTAGCTACACAGCATCCCTACAGCCATATAGATACTACAGGCCTTGCAGCTCTCAAAGATACATAGGACGCATCTCCAAATCTGCTTCAACGCATCACTCTCTCCCTTCCTCGCTATCTCTACACACGTGGCGTATACGTACATACGTATGTAGCACATTTACATACATATATGTATGACTACCTCGGCTCGAATCCATGTGCTCAATTAATTCCCTAAGCAATATGTTACACGTCGCAGCACAGCATCCCTAACAGTTGGTACAGGGCTCTATATGCCCGCTCGCTAACCCTGATTCGATATGACGCGCTAATGCTGACTGCGCCGTTGCGAATTTACCCTTCCACCCCCTTTATACGTGAGATACGTAGTAGTCATACATGGTTTAGGTTTCACAATTAGAGCGACTGCCAATCAGTCTACCAGTTCGGGATACACATGCTTGCCATACGAATTTTTCTATGTCCTGGTCTTGTGTCTGTTTCACAATAATCGTGAGCTCCCTTGGCATCCGTTAAAACTGGTTGCAATGGACTGCTCCGATGATTTAGTATCGGTAAGTACTGTTGCGGTTAATGGTTGGTAAAGAAACAGATCTGTTCACTAGGTTCTGGCTGTCATACTCCTCTTCGAGAACCCATACTAATATCTCTTCTTGGATGTCTTTCATTTGCCGTGGATAATCATACGAAGGACTCACACGTGTGCTGGTACGACTAGACTCTCTTAAGAGGCTTTGATGATTAATTATCTGTCTAGTACGGTATTACCTCTCTTTGGCTTACTTCTTTCTTTCTATGTCTTTCAGGAGCGTTTGTTCCTTTTAAGTTGATATGCTATTGGTACCAAGACGTGTAGCGGAGGGATACACGTGATCTAACTGTAGGTTCGCGTAAGAGTAGAAAATATTATACTGGAGACATGTACACTGTGTTTCATTCATAAAGTCAGTATTCTATGCTATTGATTGTCGGTTGTTGTTAAGTGTACGATTCATGGGTATGGATATATGTAGTTAATAATACAGCTGTAAGTATGGAATTGTAATGTCTTCTGGTACGAACGTGATATGGCGTAACGTAGCATACGAGTATATGCTGTGCGTATAGTAGATACTTGGTCGAGTCTGCCATTCATAAATATTCTTTAAGTATAGTATAGAAGCCATTCATACCCGCGTCGCCATTCATTCTTATTCGGCCCACTGAAAATGCTGTATTTATATAGGGAGGAAATTCTACGTGCCGGTAAAATGGGTCGAATAGATGTCCTTTACAGAATTAGAAATGGTTTAATTTCGGATCGACACGCTCGAATGCAGCTACGTAGGGTTTCACGGACCGGATAAACGTGCCTCCTGGAGACGACGCCTACTGGCGCAGTGGCGGAAGTGACGTCTGTCAGAAAAACCCTAGTGGACGATGGATCTAACGGCAAAGAATGGAAGTGTGGCGAAATTGGGTTAAAAAAATATAAATGATCCTTTGGCGAATTTTCTCAGGATTCGGGTATAGATATACTTGGATACGTGATCGATTTTAATGGCGGTTGAGACACTTGGAACGCTTGGACTACTTGGAAGATTAATCGTTCTAGCCTTTCTGTTTTTCTTGGCGATGGCCACGCGCCGCGACGCTTTACGCTAAGCAGAGTCAGTGAATTTACTTCGAATCTTGCTACCGAGTAATCTGGCCAAGGAAAACATTCGTGATACTTTCAAGGTATATATGTATATAGTATAGCTATAGTATATATGTAGACATACTAATTGATATGCAGACAGCTACATGTGTTCTGAAAACATCGTAGATTTGTGCGATAGTCGTCCTTGATGGAATCAGTTTGATTTTCGCGAATGAGGGAAACGAATGCCTTCAAAGATAATCCCAAGAATTTTCCTAAAGTTTATTTTTTCTTATGCATTTCGCGGAGCTTCTGACGAATCATAAGAGATTTAATATCCCAAAGCAGTTCGCGCATCCGCATATCTACTTAAGTGTTGCCCTGCCCGACTTCTTCACACGGCCATTTTCCTCTACTAACCTGACGCGATGGAACTCGGTGTATTCCTGGCGACGAGGCAAGAATTTCAATATACCACGGATATAGAAGAGTATGGAGGAAGAAAAAAAAAACTTAAGTAAACTCATATATAGAGAGAGAGAGAGAGAGATCTCAAAGGCGCAGCATCCTCTGGAGATCCCCCGCAGCATTCGAGGATCTTATGGACCTGGGCCTGCGAATTTCTTAGAGAATCTGTTAATCGCAAAGTTTACTTATTCTTGGTATTTCAAGAATAACCAAAGACACAATACAAAAGAGGATCCTTAAACCTAAATAAAATTTTCTCACGGATTTCTACGGGTTTATGACTAGAACAATTCACTTTATGCCTGGACGAATTTCCTCGAGATTTCTGTCTAGAGATCCTCTCTCGAGTACTGACAATTATCTAGTGTCTGCTGTTCTGAACCAGTAACGATATATGCAGTGAGAAAATTCGAGGATTCCAGTGATCCTCAAGGATTCTTCGCCGACGGCATCCGACCGCAGGAAACGAGTAGGAGGAAATTACTTGCAAATTACTTTACTGGAGTAACTCATCTCTCAGGACCCTGAAGGAATGCTGGGGTCAGGTTCACCCGAAGCGCCAGCAGTTTACATCAGGGTAACATCTAGTATCCAATTCCAAATTGCCGGAACCCCGAGGATGGCTACTGTTTACCGTTATATCACATAATTCCTTATTATTTATAGTCCATTAATTCATAATGGCGTCTGATCGTTGTACCATTATCTGTTGGTCTAAATATTCTGATTCTAATCGCTATAAAGATCAATCTTCATTATTGAAGAATTCGATTATTTATAAAATTGTTGGCATGAAGTATTATCATAACGGGATGGTTAGCTAGTTGACAAATATGCTACTGGTCGACGGAGGGGGGGTACAATAGCCGGATGGTTACCTCATACCATACAGCTGGTCTCTCGTTAACTATCCAGGAAATGACGTGAATCCAATCGATTGGAAAATTCGATCTATCCACAGCCAATCTGCTAACATCACTGAATCCTGTGGTTCGGTATAGGGATGCTGGGGAGAGCGGGTCCAGGTTGTCCAGTGTGTGTTTTCACGTGCATGCACCACGTGTATTTTCAGGTGACGGTACTGGTAGAGGAAATGCTGGTACCACGGAGCGGGTTAATCGTCACAAAGGATGTCTCGTTAGCACGGAATTAAACGGATTATGGTCTGTGTCTGGTTGTGTCTCTATCAGCATCATCCCCCGACCATGGACCAATAGGGATGAACAGAGACGTAATGAAATACCGGAATACCGGATGAGCATAGGAGTAGAAACGGAAGCACACGTATTATATGGGACATTGCGTAAGAGAGGAAGGGTGATGAGAGGAGAATAGAGGAGAGAATGGCTGGACCACGGAACAGTGTGTAGAAATAAACAAAAGGAAAACAAAGGAAGCTACTCGTAGCTCTTTTATTCTCCGTCGTAAAACGTGGCGACCTTGTCCGTAGCCTTGTTGGTATATCCGTTTCAAGATTTTATTAATATTAGGGGTACGTAGAGAGGATTTCACAGTTACTCACCGTCGAATTATATCCCGTTAATTCCCCTTTGACCCTAAAATCACTCAGCTTTTTATTGGCACACATGTACTCTTTTTTTATATAATTGTACACTACTTCCATAGAATTTGGAAGTTTTCAGCCCTTCATTATTCCGTTTGATCTGTCTCTCGTCTGTTTTTATTACATTTTCATTGTTATCAAGCAAATTCGAAAAATGAATTCCACGCTACGGATTACGTGATCCGCGTGTACAGTTTCGGTATTTTCGATATTTTTATTCGATAACCCCGAGAGAGAGCGCCAGCATCGATTGAATTTCAAACGAAATTCAAATTACATTTAATTTGCTTAGGCAGCGACGGGGTAGCTCGCGAGGGATGGACGTGGAGGGGAGTAGAGAGGTACGTGGATTGCGGAGTTTGAGGTCCACGTTACCAGAGGGTTGCTATAGCGAAACGGCATCGGAGTAATGTTGGTAGAACGCAAAAGGGCTCCGACCGTAAAGCCATGGCCTACGTTATATAGATTCTATTATCGGTTCTCGTACAGTCGAGCCGATACGGTTCATTAAAGCGATTCGAAATTTGCAAACATAAACTCTCTCTTTATCCAGGACGGTAGGACGCAGAACATCCCCGACCGTCTCTAGCAACCCCTCCTGGCGTCGTTACGCCGGTACTTCACGGAGATTAGTATTCTCATCCTTACTCTATAAATAAACTCTTGAGACTCTCAAAACATCAGCGTCCATATAAGTTTCTGTATTCGACTGTAACGTTTCACGTGAGCGTGGCCACCTGGTGGCGAAATGCCGGTACCGTATATATATACAGTATTATTATTATACCAGTAACACGCTTATCCACAGGATGTAAATGCGGGGAGGATTAGAACAGGATGTAGAAATGGTAGCTCATCATCAGAACAGGATCTGGTGATACGCGGTACATTGGTGAAACAGTTTCCCGTGGTGTCAGCATGCTATAGTAAGGTTAGGTAAGAAGGTAAATGTAGCTAGAGGTAGGTGCGATGGCGTTAGTGTCGGTGCTTTCTCGCTTCCAGTATCGGATGTCTCATCTGCCGTGTTATTAGGGCGCCTTGTCACGCCTCTGGGTGTCTCATTAAATCCATTCCGCCTCGAGGACGGCTGGCATGAACGAAACGACGGATAGATGGACGTTTCGTAGAAGGGATTGATCGAGGAACCTTGTGCTCGTTTTCCTTACTCTAGAGCGCGCACACCTCACGGTAATTAATGAGAGCTTGGATATATGGAGGAGAAGGGGAATGAATCTGGTCATCTACACGTACAGTCATTTCTCGGTAAGCTTGTTTGTTTGACGAGACGTCTCTCTTATCTCTCTTTCTCATACGTCGTAAAGACTTTATTTAGATATTTTCCCTTTCTTTTTCACGTTCAATAGAGACAATCAGAGAGAGAGTTTTCGACAGCTATATATATGCTCGTTCTCTTAAGTGAGCGAGAAAAACAAATCGGCATTAAGTACGGAGCCCGTCTCGCCAATTAAGTAAAACGTTCTCGACGAGTGGAGCCAAAGGGAATAACAGAGATGAACCGAGAGAGTAAGAGGAGAGAGAGAATGTGAGAGAAAAAACGAAAGTGGAATTGCTGATTGTGGGAAGTTTCCAAAGTAAGAGAGAGTTTTTGGTCGAAGAAAGACAGCAAGATAAACCGTGCCGACTGTCGTGTAAATTCCAAGTGGTCCCTGATCCGCTGGGATTAAAGGGAGATTTAAGCGTTCTAGAGATATTTGGGATTCGCGAGAGACGAATAGCTGCGAAATAAAGATCTCTATGCAAATCTACAGCAGAGTCATTCGGCTTGAATTTATCGAGAGGCTCTTTGCCAATCTTTAACTTGTCTCCGTGGGACCCAGAAGAATAATACCGAGAATGTTTGTCGCCATTGAGACAGTCCTCTCTCTATCCTTGTCTCAGTCCCTCGTCCACGTCTTGGGATAGGCTATTAGTTATTATCGTGGCACGCGATTCGGCAAGGTAGAGAGAAGGGCCCCGCGCTTACCATCGGTCCCAGGCATTTATAAGGGCCTGATAAAATCTACCAAGTCCCATGTGCCGCGTATCCCGTTCTCACTCTGGCGTACGAGTCTTTTCGGTTGAGTTTCGAGAGTCCCGGGATCACGTATACCCGTAAGGCCCCGCACGAGAGTTCTCTTCCTAGTGGGGCCCCCCTCGTAAAGCAACGTCTTAATTATAAGAAAGAGAGTGAGTGGGACTTGTGACGCGCCCGGCGTGCCTCACGGGTCTTTTTAAGTGACCGGAAAGAAGGCCCAAGAGGATGCGTATGCCATCTACACTTAAAGCGCGACTCACCAAACCACAAATGGGTCCTAAATATGGTTATGTCATTTTTTTTGTTTCATTTGCTTGAGAATCCCTGGGGAAAAGGGTCATTATTGCGAAGTACCTGTACGCCCTAAGGACCCCTACACCCCCCTTTGCAACGCCAGGGATTCTCAGACTGATACTACGTCACTGTGAAAGGGACGCGCGGATACCGTGTCCTTAACGTTAAGTGTCTCGGGGATGATATTGATCTTAATCGGGGTGGACGCAACCCCTCCAAAAGTTCCAACCCTCAGCCTACTCGAAGAATCACTAGAGACATAATAGAAACCCACCCCTCTGTGGCATAGCTATATAATGTAAACAAAAAATGAGAATATAGCTGTTTTTTCAGAATTACATATTATTCCTATACAANNNAATATACAAGAATTCTAATCCTTTATTGACATCGATTGAATATCGCGTTGAACGAATAACGGTATACGAGACTTTATTTTAGTTCCTGTAAATGACACACCCCCGAGTGCGCCACTGTCTCAATAAAAGTCCAATACGCAATTGACGAGCACGCAAGCTACCAGATAAACACTAATTGCAAAAGATTAGCGAACTTTTGGTATATATACAGTATTAATTTACCCACTCCCCGTTCTTTGACGAGTGTTTCCAATTACGCGACCGTTTATTTTCATTCTCACTCGATGTAGCTACGAATTAGAAAGCGTCACGTACACTTAGCAAGGATGATTCGCAAGGAGCGATGTTTTCTCCTCGAGATAATAAGGAAAGTTTGCGTGAAGTTTTAGTAATCCGTAGGAGAGCAGGGAGTGAGTCCGGGGGTGAAGGGGGGCGGGAGGGCGGAGCGATTAGTCTTGATTCAAATTAGCCGGGCCGAGCAGGTAATTGACTTTTGGCTCTGGGGGCCTTGGCGAAGAGGTAGTGCATCGAGGATAATAACGAGCGAGACTAACCGGGTCGAGGGGCCGTATCAAAAATTCAATTATCCCGGATAACGCAGTCCGGTCGGTACGATCCTGAAATTGTAGCGGTTGAAACGACTCGACAGGGAATTCAGGCAAAGAGAGGGGTGGGAATGAAGGGTTGAATAAAAAAAAATATACGCTGACATTAATTGTGAGCAAATTTTTCGCTATCTGTGTTTAACTGCCAGAATCGTCTGGCGAACCATCCGAACCGACTGAAATGCCTGAAATATCGTATGTCGTCCGGATGCCGATAAAGGCGAATGGGCTCCTCCGTGTAGAGCCTCCTCTTCGCGTACTTCGTGAAACCGGCTTTGCCGTAAGCTCCACTTAAACGGGAGTATATATCTAAGGATACGTGGGATGCATTGCACTGTGCCTGTAGCGCGCAGCTCATTCGACTACTTTCCAGGATAGTTTATCGGATCGGAGTTACCAGTATGAAGAAGAAGAAGAAGAAGAAGAAGAAGAAG
>JARPRG010000386.1:90452-103299 GCA_031001745.1 Hartigia nigra
GAAGAAGAAGAAGAAGAAGAAGAAGAAGAAGGAGTATGAGCAAGAGCTGCTGATGGTAGCTAAAAAAAGAATCTTCCTTTAGGATCGAGAATGCGCAGTGCGGGTACCGTCGGCAAAAAATATGCGTAACAGATAAATCCACAAAACCAAACGCCAATTACTTTGGCACTTGGGCTGCGATTAGGCGAGTGGGGGGGACAAGAGGCGGGAAATGATAAATGAATTCGAAGGACTTGAACATTAAGAAGAAGAGACCCTAATAAGCATGTTCGTGAATACTAAATCCTTAAGTGTTAAGCCTAACCGTCATCCTTATCGTTATCGGCGTCCCAAAGGATTCCGTGGGTGTCACTCGTCGAACCCGCTTTTCAAGTGATTTACGTCTCCTTTATCCGAAGGGAAGACTCTACATAGGTTCTCCTGATACTAGATGGAAGGAGGGCGTAGAAAAGAGATGGGAGGGAGCACAGACCTCATCGAGTGTTTATTTCTGGTTTCGCCTGGTTTGGTTATGTCTTTACGACGAGTACAATTAGGGGTCCGATACGGCATGATTGTATCGTTAGCATCGACTCGACTGTTGCCTATATTGGCACGTCTTGATTACCTCGAGCTTAGTTCACCTCAGGCCATAAGGTAATCAAAGTTAATATCCATGGTGTAAAGGCACGATTCTGTTACCCCTATGTAAACGCTCCTGAAATTCACGACAGCCCGAAGCCCTTTCTGGCTTGGCGAGAAACGATGGAGTCCATGGATGCTGACTTTGGATGTCGGGACGTCGTCGTCGACGCTTTGACGAAGTGCGGCTTTAAGGGTCCGTGAAAACGAATCGATGCAGTGTGCAAACAGTGGCCGGGGCTCTATGTTTCCCGAAACGGAAAGACCCTCGACGAGCGCGGCTCGTAGCTCGTCAGGAGTTTAGCCGAGTGTACGGTCGCGTAGGCAAGAGCAGGCAGGCACGCACTGACATACACGCAGAATTACGGCGCACAATACTTATATATTAAAGTACGTATACGTTAAAGGTAGCCGCATTTGTATCGGCGTACGGAAAGTACACTGAGAGAAAATGGGCGCGTACACAAACCCATGCACGGACGACTACTAAAAGCGAAGGCAACGACTCCCTCTTCCTTTCCGCCCCTTTTTTGAAGTTCGCTTCGTTCACAGTCGCCTCCGTATTGCTTGGTTGCCTGGCTGGTTGCCTGCCTCGTTGCTTACTTGCGCGAGGAAAGGGTGAGCGCGGGCAGCCCTTATTATTATTTCGCGTCCGATAGCCAAGCCGGATTTATTTTAATAGCCGTCTACCTATACAGATTCAGGGAGGGCGGCCATTAAGAGTTGCTTATGCATGAACTCGTGTACAGTATTGAAACAGTGAAGAGGGATAGGGAGCGGGAAGGGAATTTCGCAAGACACCCGAAATAGAATCCTGACGCGTCGAAGAGGAGCGGCATAATTCTCGCCTTGGCGAAAAAGGCCGAGGAAGTAATCGCGAGTAATGACCGCAGTGCTTGGGACCGATTCGTGTGAGTCCCAAGGCGTAGGCAGCTGAGATAAGGGGCCCACCGGTCTGTCGGGCTCGTTTCTTGCCATCTTACCACCGAGACTACAAGCACTGTATACAAGACTACAAGAGTACAGGAGGTAGCCGGGAATGAGAATACGACGTGCTGCGGCTGCCAGTGCGTTTGCTGCGTGGGAGATTGAAAGTTGCGCGTACGATTTCCGCGCGTACCGAATTAACATATAGATGCGATTCTGAAGCTTCCAATACGATACGCAATACGCATGTTTACTCCATATATGTTTTTTAAGATGCCTCGTGTCTATCGGCTGTCCTCGGAAATGTAAAGATTTCAATGTCCCGGATTAATCGATTCGATATATCCAGGAATAGAGTGGAACATAACGTGCCACATGACAAATATATTCAAGCGAAAAGGACGAAGGCTGTTTCCTCCTTGAATCGCGGACGTAGTAGTATACATATATCTATGAGAGAGTAAATACGGCTAAGCGTGAACGTAAACGTAAGCCGCGCGAGGGTAGTTTAATTAAGCCATTAGGGGGGTGGGGGAGGGGGGCTGAGAGGCTGCAGTGAAACGGCCAGACGTCCTTCCACCTCCAACAACCCCCTTACTACGCTACCCCATCTATCCCACTACTACTACCTACTCCTAGTACACTGACGCTCTTGGGTAGTGAAATCATCCTCTGGTCCCGGGGCCACCCCTTTTGCTAAATTAATATCGCGCTTAAATTCCGACGTGCCACGTGGCGCACCGGATCCCGGCTTTTCGAAAGGCGACATCTCGGGCGTGAATAATCGAACGTCGCTTCGATTTCGCGGCTCGCGAACCAAAACCCAAAGCAGGCGTTGATTCGTAATGCTGGGGAGAGTAACGTAATATAATCACGCACATTGGTACGCACACGCGTATGACGTCGTGTACGCGAGAGATTGCGATACCGGAATATAAATAAAGGGAAGGAAGAGATGCGCCAGAAGGAAGATTGTATCTTCTTTATATACAAGCTCTTTTTACTTTCTCTCTTCGTTCGTGTCCTTGCAGCATCCCTCTGACGGTAATAATAATAATGCAAAAATGAACTCACCAGCTCTGCCATCGTAACGTTCGTCGTCGTCGTCGTCGTCGTGTTCCCCGCTGTCCTCGCCCGCAATTCCCTGAGTCTGCACGACCTTTGGAATCTCTGCAAAGAAAAAGAAGAAAGCGGAGACGTAAAGATTGGTTCAAGAAAAAGCGTGCAAAAAATCCGGAGGAAGAAGTCTTCGCGAAGACACCGTAAGATAAAGAGAGAAGGAAAGGAAAAAAAAAGGATCCCTGAGACGACGCAGAAAAAGAAACAAATATTGAATAACACGTAGAGAGAAGCAAAACCGACTGGGGCGCGAATTGCGGAGCAGGACAGCGCAAATGAGGTCTTATTTCCGTAAATTTCTGCTAATTGGACGAGTCCAGTGATCTCGATGTAATCTTTCACCGGACCAATCCGCGTGTTGCTACTGATCGATCGATCGATCAATACCGCCTCGTAAGGAGTACGATCCGCTCCCATCGTTTGGTTGTTCGACTTCCACGCATGCCGATCGGCTCCATCATCGCTCAGTCTCGTCAATCAATCGATTTGATTTCTCTATACAAGCTAAGCAGCTATAGTAAGCTTGACTATAGTCATTAACTATATCCAGGTCGTAGTACTTACTGATGCAGGGTGCAATGTGAGATCTGCTCTGCTGGTATCCCCGTGCGCATCTGTTACAGGTAGTACCCGTGACGCCGTCCTTGCAGGGACACTGTCCTGTACTCTGGTTGCAAGTCTTCCCGGATGCACCGATAGGATGGCAGTCACACGCTGAAACACACAGCATGCACCAGGCAAGACGTTAGTGATAGAAGAAAAAGAAGGATCGTGACGTCAGGTTATTCCCAAAGGAACACCATCTTGCATCAGGAATATCTGGAGCAGGATAAATTTTGAAGTCAATGACCCGTGACCTGGGTCACGCGAATAACAGAGTCAGGGAGCAGACTGGTAGTACACAGAAAACCACAAGGACTATAGCCACTGAATAAATGGCTAGGACAGTAACTACCAGAAATTGAGATAAAAACCGGATTTACCCTTGAGGCTTAGAGGTGGGAGGTCAAATATCTCACGTGGGAGTTTGAGAGTCTTGGATGAGAAAGATTAGATGAAACGAGAGAGAAGAGGAGAGCGAATCTACATTTGAGAATATAGACTATAGATTCCCCCTTAAATGACCTCACGACCCCGTCTAAGTTTATTAGACGTTACGGCTCTAACTCATTCTTCGAGAAGCTAGAGCTTCTCTCTCTCCCTCTCTCGTTCTCTGTTTCTCTTTTTATTAAGCACGTGTGCATTCTCCATAGTCACTCTATAAGAGAGTGCGTAAAAGGCCTCCTACAATGGCGGGCAGTTACATTCTAGTCTTATCCTAATTCCATGCACCATAGAGCATACAAGTCTCCTGAGACTTGGTCCATACGTAAACCCGCAGCACCTTTCAACCATTAAGACAGACTCTCTCTCTCTCTCTTTCAATCTCACTAGTCATATACCTCACGCCTAAAAGAGAAAAGAAACCAAGAAGCGGAAACGTACGAGAGAACGTGGGTAGAAGGATTCCATCGAGAGAAGAAGAAGAGTCAAAATAAGCAAGAGAGAAAGAGAGAGAGAGAAAAGTCGCCTGATTGGTCTGCCATAGTATCAATGAAATTAGTCCAGCAGCTTCACCTTGTTCCGTCCACCCACCGTACAGGGTGTGATGAATTACCAAGAACCAGTAGAGATAAACCCTGGGAAATTTCATCGACCCATCCGAATACCCGTTCCACTCTCGTTCAGTCCATTCTAAATAAAGCATCGTCCACAGTATCATAGACTTTCGCGTCTATATCGACTGATGTGAGCTTAAGGCGTATGGCGCCGATGAGCTTAACCGGACTTCATCGCCGTCAGGTATATGATGGTTATGCTGGCTATGGCGGTTATGGTGGTTATATAGTAGCTACGTCAGTTGTGGCGTAATCCACCAAACAAATCAAAAGGCTGAAACGGTTCTCAATTCCGAACAGTTCATTCCTTGTTCGCGATGGGATTTGCCATTGCCCAACCTGTCTCGACTTCTTTGGCTGTCTAACTGCTTCTTAACTCGTCTCTCTGTATACTTTCAGTCTCCTCTTATTTTTTATTCCTGTCGCCGCGACTTGGGCAGACAGTTTTCTCGGTTCACGTGCAAACGACAAAATTCCGCGAAGTGACAGCCAAGGGTCTTAAGGAGCTGGTTGGTATTCCAGACTGTGAAATACCGTGTGGGCTTCTTCGTACCGTAGCAGATCAAGACGGGGAAGACTTCGCCTTTCCCGATGCTGGCTAATATAAACAGCCATGGCAGCGCAAAGAGACGGGTGCGAGTGACGATCGTAAATCACGGCCATTTTGCATTTTCCACTTTGCACTTTAGCTGCCTTCTTGTCTTGGAATATATGGAGTCTCCCCGAGATCCCGAATCTGATCATCATTCTACCATTGTCGAATTAGCGCTCTCGTAAAGAATTAATGAACAATGAAAGTTATTATCTTATTTCGCGTTGATAAAACGTTAACACTTTGGAGGTTATGGTTAACGTGGTGGAAAAATATTGAAAAATTGCAGTATGTCCAAAAAGAGTGGGTAAACAAGAATTAATACATGAAAGAGTGAAAGAGATACTTGAAGGGTGAATTTTAGCTATATATATTATATATATATTTACACTCTTCAAAATATTTGACATCGCGGAAATGCGGGATGCGAATGGTCGCACTTGAAACGCGATGCTCTTGCACACTTAGTTGTGCACGCGTGTGTATCTTTCGCGTGAGCTATGCCTGCTGAAAAGAGGCTAATTACGATCGTATTAAGCTGTACATATTCATCAAGTGAAAAAAAAACAGAAGAAAAAGCTTCAGAAGAGCCACTTGCGCGTCTGCCAACCTTCCTGCCAATTTACCTACCTCAACGTTGAAACTTTATAAATATAGATATCCACAGTTTACTACTAGGTTTTTCTTTTCTTTTTTTTTCTCAGCACTTTTGTCTTCTTGAGTTTACGTGATGCACGTTTCGTACGGTCGCTTGGACCAAAAATCAGCGACCATGATAACACCCAAAGAGTGGGTGAACTCGTTGAGGTAAAGTCAGTGAAACGAAGAGAGAAAGAGAAACAATTAGAAAGAGAGAAGAAGACTCAGCAAAAAAAGAAGAAAAGGTGACGAGGGGGAAGAAAAAGATAAAGCGAGGAAAACGAGCGGATTTTGGGAGGCAGTGTTTACATCCGTTAAGATTATCCTGGTTCAAAGAGAGCTCGAAACAGCGTTCATAAATTCGACTTACTCGCGCCCGCTTGCCGCTTACTCGAATTGTGAACGAGGCTTAAGCCGATTAGCGTTGGGTCAACCCTCGCAAGGGCTTCTCTCAGTATCCTTTAGATACGTTACTCCCGTGCACCTCCTATAACTCCTGAACGTCTTCTTCGAAGGTTCAACTCGAAGAAGTTTGGAGGTGACCTCCCAGTGACTCCACGGTTCATCTACCTAGCAGTAGATAGTGGTGTGGGTAAAGCTTAAGAAAGTCACAACTTTGGAAGCTAAGCCGATCGCCTGTGAGGAGTGCTGCGCTAGAGGGACTGATTGTAAGAGGAGAAAAAGAGAATGTCGAGTCAAAGTAGAACGCAGAGATAAAAGAGGTTGAAGAGGACGAATAGGATGAAAAGAAAGAAACGGTCAGTCCCTTTGAGATTCACGTAAACGAGATCACGATGCAATTTGTATGCGAGTATCACCCACATAAGTCCTCAACTCCCTCTGGGTAGATACTAGGCACCTCTTGGTGTCCGCAATACGCCCACGATTTTCACTCTTTCTTTATTTCGCTAAACTCCCCCTGGTACCATTATGGTCCTACTGGTCCCAGTGGTCCTCTTACTGGTTAACCTTGTAGCGCATCAATTGTACCTGAAACTTACATGTAACTCTCGTGATACGTGAAAAATGACAACACATCGTATCCAGTAGGTGGATGCGTCGGGGCGCTGATGGAAATAGCCAATTAAAGCGAGAACAACGATCGGGATTACGGGGTGGCGCGGATGCCAGCCAATTTATTAATCGGATTATCAAGCTGATTTCCCTCGAGTACCGAACCCGCTACTTGATAAAGTCGATCCATCGAAGCCCGAACAGTTCCCCTCCGAGTGGGACGATCCAGCTGAATTCATTTTCCTAGAGGCCGAACGACAGCCACCCCGAATCTCTCAAGCTGTCTCGTACAATCACTCTATATCAATATGTTGCGTAGAAAGGAAAGACCTGCTTGTTTCTTAACTCCTTTGAGGATTCACTAAGGATTTACCACCCCTGAGATAACTCTTCAAAGAAGACAAAGCTAAAATCGATTTTCACCTAAATCATCTTCTATATTAACTCCTAGACGCAATTTGTTACTTTACGAATTTCTAAACACATACGATCCAAGATATTAATAATATACGTATATAAATATATATATAACCTCAGTAAAATAAACTGAAATAAATCCGCAACAGTTACGCAATATATTCAATACGACTCATCAGGATCGAAAAAAAAGGGTGCCTCAATTTTCCAAGGTTCGCCATTCCCCATTTACCCTCATGGATATTTATGACTGAGTTGCCTAAGCATTTCGAATAAGCGCATGGTAGAAGAGGCAGAGCCAGACGAATAAAGGTGGGAGGTTAAATTGAAGTAAAGTCGAACGATTGCAAGGAAGAGAAGACAAGAAAAAAAAGAAATAAAGCAAGATGAGATATTGACTGTGACAATTCGATTCGAGACACGCCTCGGTCCAACTGATGTATTCGCATCACGCAAGAGAAGTCGAGCGCCAGCTCGCGCGCACCTCCTCTCATTTTCTCCCATCTCCTCCCGTGATCCCAGTCTCCTCCTTTGGTGGCGTAATCAGTCCCTTACTCACGAAGAAATTCACATTCATAACTCGAAGCGAACTCCCTCGCCGTCCCCATCATTCGAGGCGTGTAGACACGCCGACACACGCTCCGTCAGCAAATTGTTTCCCTTAGTGTACACACAGGACTTGATTGAGGTTGGCTGCTTGACTGGTTGACTGGCTGTGTGGCTGGGCTGTGCCTGACTCAGTCCTCTATATAGGTATATACATAGATCACTAAAAGATCCCAAGCTTAACGGTAGACAGTATATACCCTGGTACCCTGTCTCCGAGGGAGGACTTGTTTCAGAACCGCAGAAGAATCCAAAACAGAGGGAATATTCTGTCTAAAGAGTTCAATGCTCGGAATCTAGCGACGTGAGAGACGGAGAGATAGTATCAAGTAGTGAGAAGAGAGAAAGAGTGAGACAGAGAGCGAGGAGACAGACTACATAAACGAAATTGCACCGCGATGGGAACCATAAAGAGCTGAAGGTGGCGTCGGCTCGTGAAATTTCGTAGATAAGCAGTCGTAAAGGAAGGGGTAGAGAGAGGGGGGAAGAGGAGGGTGGGTGGGAACTGCTCTGCTTTAAACAGGACCGAGAGGGATCGTAATCCAGTCTCTCTTGGGAGCCCTCTCACTCACACACACTCTTTCTCTCTCTCTCTCACTCTCACATTCTCTCAGATCTGATTCTCTGTCTCTACCTTTTATTCATCTTTTCCTCCTTGCTAAGATAATCGTGAACAAAGGTCTGGCTAGACCGGCAATCATAGAAATACCTACTGCACCACCAACAACCCCTAGACGACCTACCAGCATCGTATAATCCAAAATTTGTCATGCCAAATACCAAATGGATATAAATAAAATAGATAAAAATAAATGAGTAGTCAGCTACTGTCGTCTTTGGTAAAAAAAAAAAGTGTAGATGGCTGCCAAGCAACCACACACGACGTAAAAAATTAAAGCGAGAGTTCCAAGGTTGATAGAGCGTCTACTCCTGAATTCAAAAGCCCATGACCGTATAACGCGGTTGTTTACTCAAATTTTGAGTGTAGATATTACGTGTACTAGAACCTGCGTGTATTTCCCATGGACAAGTGCGCTCGCGTGTACGGCCCCAAAGAAGATACATGCAACCACCATATACTTGCATACCCGGTGGCCGAAAGAAACGGAAACAGGTTTCCTGGCGAGCGGCAAGAGCCACCTGTAGCGGAATATCCAAGCGAGCTCGTGTAAACGGGCCGGCGGTACTAGGGGAGAGTCTCTCTTGTGTTGGCAGCCCGTGGGCGTACAAAACATCTACAGTATCTATATACGCAACCTAACCTAACCTGCCGTATGGAAAGATACTTATACTGTTACAGGAATTTAACCCCTACTGACACAGATGTATGTCCCGTTTGCCAAATATCACAAAGGGTGGATGCACTTACCAAACTTGCCAAACCTGTCAGACTTTTCATCAAACTACTCCCTCCCCTGTTTACTCTATCAGGAGAAACCAATCATCCCTCGTGGAACTGGAGCATAGACACTACGGACCTTTCCCTTGTAGAGGCTGTTTTAAATCTTTGAAAGTTTCTAGACGTAAAGGTACTTAACTACCCCTGTCTGACAATGTAGACACCAGCATATATATATATATATATATATATATATAAGTATATATGTATGCTTTTTGAAATGTGATTAAAATTTTTTTATGAATTCCAAGATTGGGATGGTTCGCTCGAAACATTTTTCCTGACTTCCTGTTCCTCTTTTTTGCTCTTTCAAGATTCTCTGCTATTCTTGATAGTCCGTCGAGCATTCCAAAGTTGCTGGCTGGTACGGCGATACATTCTCAGAGGATGCAACGAAGAAGCGATTAAAAGGAGAAAGAAGAGACCCCGTAGCTCGCAAAAGCTTCAACAGCGCCATCACTCTCAAGATAATCTCTAGCGTCCGCGTTATCGTCCCTCTGGAATTCGATCGTACCGCTACGCGGAGATCCTACGGATGGGATCCTTTTTTCAATGGAGGGAAACATTTAATAGAGGTCGCATGAGATAGGCGGAGAGAGAGAAAGAGAGGAGAGAGAGGATGAAAAATATAAGTACAAGAATAAGGGAGTGAAAATGGAATGTGAGAAAATTCGTCGAATTTTTCAAAGGCGACACATCCCATCTCTCTGACGTTATGGCCGATAGAAATTTTCAAGAAAATTGCGAGCCACCCTGCTGGATATGTGCCGAGATGGCGGGTAAGCGAAAGTCAGGATAATTCCGTTCGAGAAATTCGTACCGGCGAAGCCTATAAACAGCGAAGTGGAAAGAATTCCTTCGGGAACCGAGGAACGATGATAGCTGATCGTTCCTCCTTTCGGGTTTCTGGGATTAGTTGACGACCTCAAAGCAATTCGATTCTTTGCGGCACGTATAGGGTAGCTCGACACGTAAACTACAGGATCTGGCCTGAATAGTTCCCAGGGGATGAGAATGAGATGGCCGATGGTACCCAGGAGAAGAGGGAAAAAAACCGTCGATGTAGCAGGTTATCCTACGTTATGCGAGCAAGTGTAAATTCGATCGGATCCAGAAAGAAAATATAAAAGTAGTCGAATTCGTGGTCCAGAGCACAAAAAAAAAAGAGAAAATAAATAACAGCTACATCTCGTCGCAATCTTCTTATCATACAAAAGACACGTTTCCCCTATTTCATTTGTCCCAAGATATTCGCAGGTGAATAATCCTGAAACATATTTCTTCCTAACAATGATCCGTTTCGACACACAGGCAGAATTACGTCATCGAAGCCAACCTTTGGCTTGATCAGCTGAATAATTCGGTCGTACAGAAACGACAGATGTAGATAAAGCGGAGTAAAAAAAAATGAAAAAAAAAATACGACGACAAGATGTTCCAGAATGTAGAGAAACAAATACTTAAAGAGAAAAGAAGCTTCTCGTAAGGATAATATGATTATTCTAAGATAGCGTCCGTGAAGTAGAGCTCTTGAAGGGAATCAGATTAAAATAAAAAAAAAACAAGAGAAAAATATCCAAGTAATCGTACGAGTATTCCCATTTCGTTGGATACTTCGATATCAGGGTGTGTACGAAGGGGTTAGGGTGTCTAGCCGCGAGCACGATAATTATTTGTCCAATCTCACAGTAAGCCATTAAATGATGACCGATAGACTAGCTCGCTGGCGTAAACGGGCTCATCGAGCGAGTAAACCATAGAGCGAACAATGACCGATAGATAGCAGAGTATATACATGGATGCATCGGTAGTGAGATTCGTTAGTTTAATATCAATATGTATACAGATGCCGAACAGTTCAGCATCTCTTGTACCATATAGGCGAACAGCCAGTAACAACAAATACCAAAAGTGAACCGTCTAAAATCCCTGACATACTGTACGCGTACGAGGCTATGTGGAGTATGTGGTATATGGCGTCGCATAAATCCAAGTTAAAGCCTCCCATACCGAAGCCATCCCTCAGTGAACCTAACGCACGAAGAAAGATGAGAGAACGAGAAGGAAGCGGAGAATAATAAAGGAGAGGAAAAGAGGAGGATGATGCATTGCGTATGCGTCACGCATGTAAACGTTATGGGCACGAGGCGCGAATCGTTTCCCGGCTAATTGTTTCATTTGTGTCAGAGCGAGAAGAGGCTAAAGAAAAGCACGAGAAAGAGAGAGATGGAAAGCACGAAGATGAGAGCCATGGAATCCCGAGCTCCTCGTTACTTGGCTCACGCATCTGGATATCGTCACTCCTTAGCCTGTATCCCCCCCCTGTAGCACGGTGCACTCGTTCTTTCGTTCTTGTGCCCTCTCTCTCTCTCTCTCCTACTGAATTTCCTATATACAAAGAGAAAGAGAGAGAAGGAGTATAACAGGGAACGCAGTATCATCCAAACAAATATTCAGACTCGCGAAAATATTTATAGTAGCGGGACGTCGTTTATCGAAGGAAAAGTATACCTGCAATCTCTTCCCCGGGGAATGCGGCTTCCATCCACGATGAGGTTCATCGATCATATTTAATTGAAACCCAACACCCGTTCGGATATCCCTCTATAAATCTCGATCTCGCCGGGCACGCGGTGCGTTTTTCACGAGGAAGGGACGCCCCGCATCGATAAGCCTCGGCCTGGAAATTCGCCCCGTTTGCGGAATCCAGTATAACCGAAGCTTACTGATACACTGGATACTGCATATATCTGGATGTACGTATATACACTGGCCAACCCTCATCCCTATCTAGCAACCCAGAGAAGCGTTATCTTACTGACCAGCCAACTGAAACGTCCAAGTAGTGTTCAACAAAAAAAAAAAGTCCCGAAATTCGACACGTGACTCGAGTCCCATCCGATCCTTGGCTACTTTACGAGCACCCACATATGTCCAGAGATACATATCCCAGGTCAATCCCAGTCCTCAGGTCTAGTACGGAATAATACTAACATATGTAGAAGGTGAAGACGTTATAGAATCTATCTCCAAGTGGTAGGTCACTCACAAGGGTAAGAACACAGAGAGAAGAGAAGGGCTAATAAATCTCAGTAGGTGTAATGGGCGAAATCCGATAGCCAGAGACGGCTAATGTCTGGAGTCGCGTGTCCAACCAGGAACACGGCTGCTTTCCGAGCGAGTGGCTTCCCCCTGGCCAATGAGAAATCCAAGGGACAAAGGGCCAAGGGCCTAAGCACAGTGTACACGTAGTGCGTGTATGCAAGCGACCCCATCAGGGACACCAAGCTAAATGCATGAACAAGGAAAAGAATAAGAAGTGGGAGGAAACGAAAAAAAAAGGGCCAGGACCACCTGCAAGACGTACCCAACTATCCGGTATCCATGAATCGTGAGGGCGAAATCTCAGGGAACCTTAGGCGGGACTCGCAACGCGCGACAAGCTGCTGAATCCTATCGGTTTTCTTAAAGTGCCGTAAGGACAGGACTTACCGATCCTATACCGATCTTGAGCCGCGCCCTTGAATTATGCGCGCAATTACCACGTGCGATACACGCCTTACGCCTCGAGTGCAGGAGTGAAAGAAAAAAAAGGGCGAGAGAAACAATGATGCTGCTAACGGATACGCAGTATCTCTATACAAGTGCGAGAGAGATAGAGTTTACG
Source organism: Hartigia nigra (assembly GCA_031001745.1). Taxonomy (NCBI): domain Eukaryota; kingdom Metazoa; phylum Arthropoda; class Insecta; order Hymenoptera; family Cephidae; genus Hartigia; species Hartigia nigra. Next base: position 103,112 of record JARPRG010000386.1, read on the forward strand.
AGGAGAGGCGAGGAGAGACGAGGAAAAATACTTGGTAAGAAATCTCCAACGAAGGATGTATTCCACGTACATTCCACCAGCTATTCTACTTGGCAATGCTAATACCTGTGAGGATGAGACTAGTGGTAGTCTGGGTAAACATAGTGTACGAGATGCACTGGTGAATGAGAGAGAGAGAGAGAGAGAGA
>JARPRG010000386.1:113510-172222 GCA_031001745.1 Hartigia nigra
TGCCTACAGAGAGTGTGTATTTTAATCTCTTTAGATATATATATATATATATATATATATATATATATATATATATATATATGTAAAGCGTATAAAAGATACAGAAGGGATATACCGATTAACGACCCTTTAAACCGGTTTCCCTTTTTCTCTCGCTCTTTTATCTAGATGGTTATCGCGTTCCTTATTCCGTCGAGTAGATCCCGCTATACTCGTAGAAAAGCTGCCAGCATCCATCCTGGATCAACACATAATTATTACTCGCGGTTCTAGAGGAAAATCCAACCGGGACCCGTCCAATTACAGAAAGATTATATTCGGGAAAGCGAAAATTTACGAGCCAATAAATTATACCATAGCGCCTCTATCGGCAAACACCGGCAAATTCTAACGAAACGTACTGGCTATAGTGATTCTGATGCTGTTGCAATTTCTCTAGAGATCTGAAATTTCAATTCTGCATGTATATACATAAATACACAACTTTATGTATCTATTATGTAGAAAATACATGAACGTATGACTATCTCAGAAGGATATAAAATTCTGTTCTTCTGCATAATTTTTTTGGGAATGACTTTTTTATACTTTATGAGAGCGTAAAAGAAGGATACGACTGGTTCATTGGCGCGAAGTATGAAACTCCACCCCAATTGGAAGAGCGTTAAAGTAAAGCAAGAGAAGGAGAGAGAGGTAGAAGGAAAGAAGAGAATCAGCATGAAAGGAAAAGCGAAGGAGGTTCGCAATAAAAAATAACAAGGCATCTCCTGGAAAATATGGCGTAGTCTATATAAAACTTCTTATCTCGCAGATCGACGTAAGCGTCGGCGTCGGACGGTTAAATGGCCCGGAACATGAAATTGGCTCGTGTTTTCCAAAAGAACGCTCTTCCAAATTGGGCCGCTTATAATTCAGAAGGGCCGAAGCAGATCCAAGACTGAGATTTTCCCGCCAAGATAGGAACAGCGGCAGCAGCCCAATCGTCTGCATCCCTTTTCGCCCTTTTTATACCCTCAGGCTCTACAATACTAAACGTATTCTTGGAATTACTCTTGATCGCCAAAGAATATATTAAATAGTGTTATGTTATTTTTATTCACACCACCGCCTTCGTTAACAATGTACGTAACCTATACTCGCTATGTAATCTCTATGTATACCTACGCATGTTACAGTATCAGGCAAACCACATATGTACCCATATGTACAATAAGGCGTCCATAAGAGAGTCGTGAGACGTGAGAACGAAAGATACGTCTGTTTACAGAGAGTAAACACGAGTCCCCATTCATTAGACACAATGATACCTGTCTTGCGTCCAAAACCGGCAACCTCTCTCCGCACCTCAATACGCATGCGGTACGGATCCAGACGCACATAGCTCTGTCATCTTTGTAGGGATAGTCAAATAAAACGCACCGAATCTCTATCCAAGCGTGAAAATGCCTACACGCGTACACGCGTACCTACACTTCAACGAACTTACAGCCCAGAGCAATTCCCATTGGATTTTCAGTTTCGTTTTATATGTACTTCAAAAACAAAATCTAAAACGTCAGGATAACCCCTCTGGCAATCGGTATTCTTGGCGTAAATCTAGTAACCAACTGTCTGTAAAATAGTCTATCCTACCCACGTAGTAGGATCCAAATCGTGCGCCAAATTCAAAACGAACCACATGTGTCCAGTCAGCTAATCCCATTGGTCGCTTAAGCAATGCACATGGGTACTTTTAATTACATCTTCAATTTAACGTGACAACCAATTCCAGTAGTATGTCTAATCCGTTGTTTCCGCATAACCACAAGCCCAAGAGAACAAAATAAACCATACACGATATATGGTTATCGTTAAAAAGGAAAAGAATCGTTAAGTGTCTAGCATCGCCACGAGCGAAAGCAATACAAAACAAACCGCACGTGTAGTGCTGCGACAGTCGCAAAGGTGTATAGTATCTGGTTTTCGGTAAAAAAGTATATAGACTACAGCCACGGGGTTATTTTAACGTGAGTTTAGGTCTGCAAGTAAACGTCGAATAAATCATGTGACTCTCGCGGTATGATTCGAGTGGTGTTAGTTAAACGCAAGCTAACCTAAAAGGGATACGATAAATGTCACTAGCTAAAGATTCTTTGCGTAACTCCTAGTGTCTACCTAAACTCTGTTGGCAGTGGCAGTAGACGTATATAAGTAACACTTTTATACACAAGGGATGTTATATAGGAGGATACGAAGTAGACGTGGATATGGAGTATGAGGATTACGTTCAGGAGTCTAGAACGACGCCCGTTCCGGAATGGCGTAACGGTGCGACGAGCACCCAGTTAATTGGCAGGGAGAATGATCGATGCGTTACGTTATTTGGCCGCAACGTCCACGATTCACGTACCCTCGCACGATACGTGCCACGAGATGCACGCACTCGCGCATTGAGTAATGCATCTACGCATCCACGCACGCATCGTCATGTTTACGCGCACACGAAGCAAGTTATTGCTTTCATTAGTCGAACAATGAAAGCAATTTGTGAACGAGCCCGTCGTCTGTGGGCGCCATTCCCCATGCGAGAAACGTACCAGGGTAGGGAGAAAGAAAAGTCTCACAGACTTCACGTGAGACTCCTACCGATTTTCAGCCGATTCAGGTAATACCTATACTACATGGGATGCTTTTAGGGTAGTGGATCTTTACAGGTATCCTATATACTGTATGGGTTTACGATCTATGGCTATGGTGTTCTCTGTATTCTATCCTGTAGAGTAGTGGGTGGATTTTTGAGGCCGCGAGGGAATGGGAAGGGTGCGAAGGACGTCTGGAAGAATCGGAAGGATGAGTAAGTATATTAGAGCAAGGAATGTATATATCCTATAGAAAGTTTATCTACATACAGGGCGATTCAGCTCGAATATAGCAGATTGACTACAGGTTTTGTAAATTTCCTGCATCTAACAATTTTTTATAGAAAAACAAAAACGGCAAAATTTATGTCTCTATTGGGAATGGGTATCAAGCCCCAAAGGACTAAGTAGAATTATTTGCTATTGTCTTACAAGTGCAAAGTTATAAGTGCGCATGAGTCTGTCTCCTTTGCACAATACAAGTAGGTCTCTCGACACTTCGTTGCTTTTACGTGATTTACTAATAAATATCGAAAAATTTCAGTTATTTTTTTGTTAAAATGGCGCGAAATTTATCAAACCTGAGATGATCTATGACAGCTGTCAAATCTAGCTAGTGCATTTTAGCTGGATAGCTCTGTATAGGTCCGACACGATCAGGACCTATATATACCCGTGCAGGCTCAAGACACCATAGGAATTCTATACGGGACTTTGGCGCACAGGTATACCAGGTCCTCGGGTAATAAATATCCTTCGAAGAGGTCCAGCAGCATCGGCACGCTTGATCTTTCACGAGCGCTCGTAAAGTCTCGGTCAGGAGCGTTAAATTTGTCGGTCGTATCCCTGATATTTTAAATACCTACTGAAACGGATAGACTAGCAGCAGCCAGATTACTGGATTTTTATCTATATCTATCAATGGACCAATCACGTCACTCGCCAGATTTATATCAGGTCCACGATATCATCGATTCTCAGGTGAAAGTTCGGATTGCATCTTAAAATGTACATAGCAACCACGCATCGTGCAGTCGCCTTTCTTTAATTCTCTCTGATCCTTACAGATGAAAGCAGGATTACCGAAAGTCATCGCAGAAACGTAAAGGAGACTTTAAAGGTCTTGTAAAAAAGACGATATTCAGATCTTAAGCAGTACTTCGAAGGATGTCTAAAAAAAAATTTAAATATCTAATGACTAAATTCAATTTCGTATCACAGTAAAGATGAAATATTTTTCAAGAAGTAAGCACTTTCCCGCAAAGAAGTAAATAAGGTATGAAAACAAAATCATTGCAAAGAAGTCATTCTTACGGTTCTCAAAGTGAACGCCATTAATTTTATCCGTGAGTATCCTCCAACGCTTCCTTCTTCTTACCCCTCGAATAAATTCAAATTCCATATAAACTTTACCATGGTCGCACGACGATTTTTCCAACGATAAAGCAAACGCCATGTAAACCGTGTCCTATTTATGGTCCCTTACGCTCCTGTATAGCGCGATAAAACATCCCCATGAAAATAACTCGAAAACCAAGTGTCTCCTCTCTCTCTCCATAACACAGAGGTAGAGTCTAACGCACGGATTGTTATTACAGCCCTCGGTGATAATTCATCCAAAAACCCAATTGGACAGTACAATACACACCTCTAATTGTATCAAGTGATACTGGGTAAAGGAACGTACACACCGTCTGAATAAAATCGAGAGAACTAACCATAAGGATCAAGTGAAAATACTATATTGGTATCGGTGCATGTAAGCTGACTGGTGGAAGTAAACATGCGAAGAGCATGGGGCGTCGCGACGCCCGAGGAGAAACTGAAGAGCGTATAGTTGTGAGTCATCGAGTATAATAATTCCCATGTAAACGGGGCGCGCATTGCCCGTAAATGTGCCGGTAGGTGTGCGCCCTGTAAATTTGCCCAGACAAACATGGTCCATGGGGTTTACAGTGAGCGGGAAATCTGCACACTCTGTACTATACGATTTGTGGAGAGAGAGCGGGAATAGAGAGTCGTAGCTACGGGCAAATTCTAATGACATGAAATAGCAGGCTCTCTCTGTGTACAGTCTATACCTTTATAGATGGTCCATACGAATCATCGGAAGCTGCTAGGATAGATAAACGCAAAGAGGACGTAGAGCCGCAGTTGCTATAGGACGAAAATCTGTTTGCGAGACCATTAGTGATCGTGGCGTGCTTCGTAAATTCATCGATATATTTACACTGTAAACGCCCGCTTCCACGTGAACGCGTATTACGAGGAGACGAGATACGAATGAGAGGGGCGTCGAATGTAGGAGAATTAGAAAGAAAAAGGAAAACGAAAGGAATCGAAAAAGGAAATGAAAATACTTTACTCTTTGGAATAGCAAAGCGATGCAAACTCATTGCTAACGTAACTGTAATGTAGATTTTTCTCCATTTTCTCATTATACCATCACGCGGATCATCCATACTGTATATATCCACGGATAGAGCGATATCTTTTAAACGTGAAAAATTTTCAGAGAAATATCACTGTAACGTTCTGGGGAATCCTTGGAATATCTGCCATATCCGTTAAATTCGCATAATGGATAATAATCGCAAAAAACTACCAGTAGCGCCGGGAAAGTAACTGTAGCCAGAAAAAAAGGAAGTAAACAGCAAAGTGCAAAACGTGGATTGTACTAAAAAGAGGAAACGGAAGAGATATGCATTAGCTTTTAGCGAGAGTCGGTTGAGATTTGGATTTAGCGAGAGCACGAAGGGATGTTAATATATACTCGAGAGAGATGGATATATAGAAAAAGTGAAAGCAAAGGGTAACTCAATATTGAGGGTACCGAGGGAGGAGATAAAGAGAGAGAGAGAGAGAGAGAGAGAAAGAGAAAATAGCGTGAAAATAATTCACAACAGCGGGCATTAGCCTCACTCTCCTGAATCTTTTATGACAATCAGCCGTTTGCAGTTTACATGGGACGACGAACTTGCTATATCTATATATTACATATATATCATATATGTATATCTCTTGATCTCGCGAGATTCTCCAGAGCGATCGAAAACACCCAACACGAAGTATCGATCTGGTGCGTTCGTGAGTTTATCCGGAAATGAAATGTTATTAAGTGAAACTCAAAATGGGTAAAAATATTCGAAAAATCTCTTCATAAGGCACAAGAACTTAAGTCTACGAAGAATGAGTAAAAGGGATTTACACGTAGTGACAGGGCAGTTAGTGGAACAGCTGTATAGGGCCCAGATTTATTCTCTGGGAATAACGGACTAATCTCTCTTCTTGTGCGGTAGAGAAGGGCCAGTCTACTGGCAAAGGGATTACACTGGGACGACTGTCAGTATGGTGAATATGCGAGTGCAGTCATGTAGAAAATTGCAGCTTATTTCGCCGATCAAGCCAGAGAGCCATTTGGGTCCCTTTCGACATGGCTGCCATCCCTGACGAATCACTAAACTCTCCCTCTTCCTTCTCATCGCTATACAAATAAAATGTCTCCCCTCAGTAATATCTGGAATTAGTAGTAGAAAATCCAGAAAGCGAACGAAATCATTTCCCTGCTTTTGGGTCCACCGTTTAAATACAGTACGAGGAATGCCCAATACCCGATGTGGGATAACCGCGAATGACAAACCGATCTAAAATTGATCGATCAGACTATGAAGTATCATAAAGTAAAGAGCGAAGGAGAAGTATTTCGCGTTACGTTTAATGAATCGTGCTTTCCGGTCTTTAGATGCGCCAAGAATAGTAGAACGAGGTGTGTCCAACCCGAGCCGTACCGCCATATTAGATGAAGAAGCTACGTTAGAGATATATACGTAGTGTATATAATGGTCTACGTGAATTCCCTGATAGATTTCAAAATTCCAGTGCCTCCTACAAGGTATAGAGTGTTGGAAGATACTAGAAGAGGAAGAGTACCTGCATATACATATGAGTGGAGCCATAGGTGCGCCAGTATGAGGATTTTGTGTGGGTTTTAAGCGATCGTAATGTTCCATGCAATTCGAAGCTGACTGTCCCTCTCTTGACACCCACGTAGAAATCGGTTGGTGATCTTTTTGTCTCTTTCTCTCTTTGCCATATACTGTTAACCAAATGCACACCCCACCTTTCAGGAGGAAGCAGGCTATTCATCGTTGAGGAATACGCACGGGCGTGCGTGCACGTTAACGCGTATGAGAAGAGAAAGAGGAGATACTGAAGGAGCTAAACGAGTTGTAGGAGTAAAAAGAAAGAGCGAAAGAGAGATAGGATGAGAGACACGTGTCGACTACAAAGAACTTTGGGATCCCGGTAAGAATCGACCCTGCCACGCCGGGAGCGCTAATCTATTTTAGCCTCAGGAAGAGCGTGCCCCTGACGGGGTACCAACACGGCAAACCTTCACCGTTCTAGCTTCTGCTTTTGGTTCCTGCCAGCATGGCTGGTTGCCTCGCTCGCCAGTTTCTTGCGAACTAACTCACTCTGTGGATAGACCAGAGTAACAGGAGAAGGAGAGAGACAGAGAAACTAAATGCTCGAGGCTATATCGCCCAGCTAAACCTGCCCATCATTTGTAGCGTCAGAGCCACCCTAACCTCCGACTTCTGCCCTTGGGGGTCATATGTAGCAGCCTTCTCCCTTGGTATCAGCCCTTCACCTAGTGGTTTCAAACAGAGCAGAACATACTCAGGTTTGCTACCTAATACCTAGGACTAACCCCCTATAGAGGAAACAATAAACCACGTCGACCAATATCAACGTCATCGTTTGGAACTCACTTAAGCCTCTGCCTATTAAAGTTGTACCTAGTGTATACTTACTGTAGACTCAGTGGAGCCAGCCTGGTAAGCGACTCAATCACCAAAACAGATCCCAACTGACTACTCAGCTATTCGCACCGGCATCGCAACGGAAAATACTTCTTCTTTTTATCCCATTTATACCAGCTCGTCGGTTTCCTTCTCGTTTTTTACCTTTTTCTTTCGCTTCCGCTTCCTATCTAGTTCCGTTTCGAAGAGGGAAGCGTGACTTTTCGCGGCTTACGGGAGAGATCGATGCACTAAGGGGTAGCTGTGGCAGCGCAGTGCCACCCTGGGAGATGGAGTGGCCCACGGGATGAGATTTAAGGAAAGCGTCTCTCTGTGCCTGGAGTATCGAACCGATTTATTTCCCTCGTTTCCGACCACTGGCAAACCTGAACATTTACTATCTAAATCTCTGGCATTGCTGCCACCATCCTGACATAGCATCCCTGTCGTTTCGAGTGGAGTAGCAATCTCCTTTCGTTTGTCTCTTTATCCAACAATCCAAACGCTTGCAGATTAATCGAATACGATTTCCATGGGTTCTACGTTATTCCTCTTTCTCGAGAATCCTCGCGACAATTACTTTTAGTCTTCTTTATGGATTTCGAGAAATCTCGTGGCTTACGCTTCCCTTCCAGTCACTGTCTTTTCTTGATGATTGACTTACCATCCTTCTTCCCTTAGGTATTTCAGTCATGAGGCATTGGATTGAAATTGACTGGATGATTGGTATTGCATGAGACGCACCGGCCCGTGCCCTCTAAATGATCCTTATAGCCCTAATAACTCAATGATGATGGACGTCTCTAAGCTTTTACTATGAGAGCCACACGAGTAGCTAGATATATTAATAAGTCAATATTGAAAGATTTATGTTTGTTATACATTTACCTGTTGGCACTTGAAACTTTACCTTAGAAAACCGCAAAATTATTACAGTGCAAATTTTATCTCCAGGTATATATATATATATATATATATATATATATATGTAATAATAGCTCGAGAGAGGAAGGTCGTAACAAGAACAGTGGGAATACTCGAGATTACGAAAGGGAAAATTGTAGAGCTGGTGAATGGCGAAATGGCAAAAGCGACCTTTTGATTTGTCCCATTTTCGAATTGGCAATACTCCTGAGAAATCGCCTTAGACTTCTTTCGCTACGACAATGAATAGGTAAACATTTTGTAAGAATCGTTTAAGGGAATTTATGGGTCTCAATATGGTTTTTCCAGCACCCACGCGACCACGTGGGGACCCTATGGGTCAAAATACAAGACACCATGATTCCCCATGGGTGGTACCCCAGGACTCTTAAAGATCCCTACGGAAGGACATACTAACAATGGCCACCTACAGTGCTTTCGCACCTAGAGGACTCATTCTGCCCTATGGAATTTCTGTAACGGGTCCCCATGACTTCACCCCGAGACTTCAATAGAAAATAGGACAATGTCCAGCTCCAGTAAGGAGTATCGATCCTGCGTAACGAAGAAAAAGGATATCGCTCTTCGGATCGAGATTCAGCTGTCTCCAGGATAGGAAAAGTACCTAGTGCATCTGGTTCTCGACGTAGGATATCACTAGATGGACCACCGTGCTCGTGGTTGACGGCTAGTGGACGGCATTTGTCATGGAGATCGTATGTATTAGCATCGGGATGAGAGTGGGAGTAAAAGAGAGACGAATATATACTCCCCGAGTAAGAGCAAAAGGGAGATCGATGTAGAGTGAGAGGATAGACCTCCCATCGATAGACGTGACTCCCTTCTACAGGGAGAATGTCAGAATAGTGATCTAGATGCTGATTATATATATTCTATATGGAGGTTAGATTCACCTTCCTCCCTTAACGTTACAGCATAGATTCTCATTCGTATTCGCATCCCCTGTTTATCCGTAAAGAAGAATTCACAAGTTTATTCACTACGTACGTCCAGCTCTGTCGAGGAAAGGCTAAAGTGGAATTAAATAGAATGGCGGCCTGATGCTGGGCACGGGTGGTCCTGTCCCCATGTGCAGGTTATGTGCCAACGCCCACGCGACATAACCTTGCTGTTCTATACCGTAAGGATACAGGCGTACTCTGACTGTCTATAGCTCATTCTCGTGCTCATCCTTATGCACCCCATCTTGTAAAGGATACCTTGCGTTTTCGATTAGGTCCGTTTCGCGTGGAGGTGCATCGTTCTCTATAATGGGAATGTAAAGGAAGAGAGAGATGAGAATACGAGCGATCCTCGATAGGACCAGGAATGCGGTGCTGGCTTATCGGAGCCCTGGGACGCCGTACACGGGCGTAACGCGTTACACGGTATCGCCACGTATCACCAGGTCACCGGGTTGTCCTGGGCGTCTGTGGCCAGAGACAGCGAGTCTTAGATAGGAGCATGAAGGAGCGTGAGTGAGAGAGAAAACGAGAAGAAAAATGACAGGGAGAGAAAGCGAGAATAAAAGATGGCGCGTACGTTACATCAAGGCGTCATCGAGTACGTATCGAATTGAGGTTAGAGCGAGAGGTATGTATCACCAGGGTGTAGGATAAGAAAAGGGAGACGTGCGTTGCAGGGATTCCGTGATCGTGACTTGCCGCCTTCTTCATGGCGTCCCCCTTCCCTCGGCCAGTGAATTATACCCCGAAGAAGTGAATTATACCGAGAAAAAAAAAGAAGAGGAAAAAAAGGCATCCTCCCCCGGAACCCAAGGAGCGAAGTAAACGGGTAGACAGTGGAAGTCGAAGCCTAGCAGCAGGCAGACGAGGATTCAGGCATCCCAAGAGCCGCGCAAGCCCGTTTAGGTGTTGAAGCGAGAAAATAAACAGCCGTAAACCGTCTTCGGGGTGTCGAGGGCTCTAGATCTCTGTTTATTTTGCCAGCTACGTGGGCCTCGGGCCCTCTTTGGGCCCTACGAGGAATGTTTACGGCTATGAGAGCAGCAGCTGGACCACACGCACCCCCGTGAGAGAAATACATATATACGCGTATGATATCGCGAATACTGCTTCTAAGTATTTTTTTTGCATCAACGTATAAGATTGAGATATCATTATGAGATTCTAATGGTTTCTCCACTCGATTGTAATACTAAGTGATCCGCTCACTTTTATATTCCACGTAAGTCCCTAGACGGCAACGAACTCTTTTCAGGTGTCGAAAGCCTAGGCATATAAAGGCATCTGTACAAGTTGTACCGCTGTACAACTGGACGACCAATTAATTGTCCCGTTTCCCACTGTGTACCTCCTCTTCGTCTCTCATATAGAATTCACCTTGGTCTTGTCTAGTTTCTCTCATTTTTTTTTACCCTTTTCATCATTCTAAGTAAGACCCAACCGTGGAGAGTGGCTCCATACTTCACAGTAAGCTCTGGGAGCCGTTCAATCAGGAGCGTGATTAAGCGCTCAATCCGAGCAAGACAATACAAGAGGACCCACCTAACCAATTTATTGGACACCCACGAACCAGGTACAGGAGAAACACAGTGTAACGATAAGGAATAACTAAAAGTAAGAGAAGGACAATTTTATCCTTTTCTCTTCTCTTAACGTCACATACTAAAACAGCATCCGTATTATCTTTCTCTCTCTCACTCTCCACCTACGTAATCGATGAACCAACCTCGCGATATGAGAGACACGATTTTTCAATGGGGAGCTTGAGCACCCTTTGATCGCAGGGGCAGATATCTCTCAGAGAGAAGTGAGCTGATACGGATGCTGTGCGATTCCTGCTCAGTTCCCAGTCTCGTTTAATTCTCATCTCAAATTGGATCTCTCACCCAACGCATATAACGTATCTACGATTACTATTTCAGAATCTACGGGTGTTCCGCTTCCATTGCCACTTCTCGTAAGCCACCGCTAATAGTTCTAATGGCAGCCACAAGTAGCGTTTGAGCTTCAGCAAGAGTGCTGGTCAGTAATGGACGAAACTTTGACCGCGTCACGTAGAAACCGCACGAAACAGCATCACGTACTAGCGGCCAACACTCCTTGGCATCCCACGAGAAAAACCACCACGTCCACCGGCTGTAGAATTGACCATCTAGGCAACCGTGTGTTCGATACCAGGTAGTCAATAGTTTCACGGCGATAGATGCCGGAGATCGTGGCGAACGTACGGACGCCTAGACGTCGAGACGCTGGTACCTTGCGATTATCAGGAGTTTCGCTAAAATTCTAAGGTCTCTCTAGGTATATAGATGCTCCCTAGGAATAACTATTTCTCCAGTAGAAGATTGCCGAGGTGTTACAGTGATTTCATGGTGGTCAGGTCTCCGAGGTGTCATTCGCGTGGGAGATACAAATTCGATGACATTCCTACGAGGCCATTCCCTGGTCTCTTTCCCACCTTCTTGGATTATCTTGCCGTATGGCTGTACATCGGTATTCTAGTATATCTACTTGGTGTCCCTCGGACACGCGTACCAATTTGAATATTTCCTTATGGCTTATCTCAAGATCTTAGTATCTCTGATTGTAAATGTACATACGAGGTGACTAGATGCACCTCCGGTCCACGGAAAGATACAGTTCACTGCTGGATGAAACTGAGCTATACAAGTAACGGAGAGGTTGAGTTCGCAAAGTGGATAGACTGTAATTGCGCTTAGGAAAGTCTGAGATTCTCTATCCCAGTATCCTTTCTCCCTGTGGTTGGTACGTCGTCTGGGCGGCAGGTTGTGCGAGGTTAAACTTGTCCAGAGCTGCTAAAGATTAAACTCCGTTTGAGCCTTCCTGGGGGAAACTTGAGCTGGCCAGTGTTGGCTCTGCCTGTCTTCCACTCGTTCCTTACACCTGGTGCAGAGGTTAAACTGGATTCAAGTGTCTTCTGTTGGAGCGTGTCCGGAAACTGGAAACGGCTTGGCGACTTTCAATTGGTATCAGCGGAGAAATAAAGTTATGGAGGATTCAGAAGATGCAGAGCTTCCAGTTCGCGGTTCCATGTAAGGAAGAAGAATCGGACAAGTGGCGAGCGATCCTCTAAAAACCAGTTTCGAATGTACCACCATCTTGAATATGCTTTGGTGTCCATATAGTAACATCCCCTACTGGGTACCTTGAATAACAGCCCCAAGGATTCCTAATAACTCCAAAACACACGTCATGGATTATCAAGCATCTCCAAGCCGTTCGCATGTATTTTTAGTTATTCTTAGAGAATTTATATTGCCATCAGTAATCTTGCTGTTATTGTTGTTGTTGTTGTTGGCAGCGTTCGCCACTTTGAGTCTAGACGGCCTAACCTTCGACGTTAGGGTATTTCGTGTCTACTATAAAAAGCAGGCGTCGTTCTTGCCGCCTGGCCACGAACGCAGAGAAAAAGAGAAAGAGAGTACTCGCTCTCTCCATCAGAGTTACTTTCTTCTCTTCTATTCAAGAAATCCCTATAACCTAAAGATCCACCTCTAACAGGCATCTTCGTCATAGATATGCAATTCCTTAGAGCACTCAACGTACTCACTATGCACCGGGTGCACTTACGTACAATAATTCACAGCACGCATCCAATTACTTGGAAAGAAAATGGCCGATGGTAGCTAATAAACCCAATCTATAGTGTCGCGAAAATATATCTCTCGGTAGTTAAAGGTTACACAATGAGAAATGGTAGTACATCGAAAGTGGATACCTGATACCAGAATTGAAAATCGGCAACGTGTAACGTTAACGTCGTACGACGGAAACTCTCCAGGAAAGATTTAGGTGAACGCGAGTGTACATGTATAAGCGCGCAGGCCACATAGTGACTATAACTGCATCGGGGTTAGGGTTAGGTTAGGTTGGATAGGTAGGTGCTGCTTCGTGACACCGTGCTCGGACTTCAGCGGCAGACCGCGTGGCAGCTTTCTGCTGCTTCGATTTATTTATACGTGCGTACGTGCGTCGTTTACGCATACGTATGAGAAGACAGAAGACACATAGTGGGTTCGCTCTGACTCGCGGTTAAGCCGGTTCGTTGGATACACGTATGCACATACGTGGACATACATATGGGCACCTATCGTTTGGCTATGTGTATATATATATATATATACATATATATATCTGTATTCCTTTTCTCTTGGCCGAAGAACGGATTCCTCCGCACGACAGAAGAGACATCGTGTCTGCCGTGTGGCGCAAACGGACACCCTGTAAGGACATGACTTCTTGCAGGGTGAATCCTTGGAGCACCATAAACCGCCATGTTGAAAACGTGAGAGCGTCGAGATAAAAATTCCCGTGGACAATATCAAAGTTGTGATAAGGTTCTATTTTATCACTGTAAAGAGTCGGATTAAAGTTTCTTGCACATTGAGATATACAATTTTTGAGTTTAAAAGGAACTGTCTTGGAAGAGAGTAGATGAGGGGTTATAAGGATCGTTGAAAAAAAAAACAACAAATTTAGGATGAAAAACGGGGAACAACTTGCAGATTTCTCTTAGGTAGCTTGAAGGTATAGATACGTAGGTATCCACGGCACGCGGTCCACGGCATCCTCTCAGTTTCCCCCTGGTCCCTGAATGGATACCGATGACGTGGTGGAATATGGATAATGGTGTAAAATGAAAAGCTATCCATCTTTTCGTCTCGTTGAATTTCGTAGAAGTAATTTGTTCGCGGAGATGATAAACAGAGACCAGTCGTAAACTGCGTCCAGTTTGGTTAGCTTCGAGGAATCCTTGGCAGTGAGGATCTTCCTCTAGACTAAGGTGGACTTTCAGGGAGTTATCTTTATTTTAACTTGTCCGACGAAGGAAAGATCTGGTAGGGGAAAATTACGAGCGCGGAGAGGGAATGAGAGAGAGAGAGAGAAATAGATAAAGATAAAGAGTGTCAAATTGCTTAGAAGGAAGTTGCGAAGAGTAGAGCGTAGTTTCAGAAGTAGATCCTGAAAAATGCGTCCCCGACGTCACGCCTCGAGTCTCGTTGATGGATGTCTTCGACTTGGCTTTTTCCTTGGCAAGACAGAGGTTGTCGCTGATCCCCCTTTTCCTGGTCCTAACTCGACGAGGAGGAACGTCGTCGATCAGCCAACGTCGTTTGACGTATTCGCAAGAATTACGAGCATCGCAAGTCGACCCGGCACTGACGTAAGGACGATGTATCGAGTCTCGTTACATTTTGTAAGGAATTTATCATATCCAGGATATCCAAGCATCTTTTTATGTGTTGACAGCATCACGACGCCATAGTCTAGTGAGAGGAAGGCGGGAACCGATCGTAAAGAAATACGTCGGTAACCGTCTAAAAGATTAGAAAAATCGTCGACGGATGTTTTTACCGTAGGAGGCAAGGCGCGTAAACGACGTCGCGTACATAGGAACGTCGCATCCAATTTAAAATGCAAATTGTCCGGAATTTCGAGCGCGTCCCGTAGCTGTGGCTTTGCCTACGGTCGGGATAGCAGAATCGCGAAATACCCGCGAAATTAAAAGGTAATTTGATTCTTGCCGTCGGCGGCCATACTTCACTACCGCATCGCGTTTCACGGCCCCGGGTGATCCCGCAGCCTTTTTTCCTAACTGGATTTCACATCGCGACGCGTTAAACCTTCAGAGGGACTTGTTTCTCGTCTTTTTCTTTTTCACTCGTAGCAAACGACGTCGAAAATCTCTACCGCCTTTAGAACGAGTGCGCGTGCGCACGCAACCCGGTACAAATTAAAGGAATATATCTAAATGAATAAGACATTCGTAGCTGAGATAATCCATCGGCTTTTCGAAAGTGAATCCTAGCGTGAGCTCATTATGGTTGACGTTAGCCGAGAGTGCATACAGTACGACACGCGTGTCGCGTGCGTAATCTCTATTTGTCTAAAGCTAGGAAAAAAAGGTCATCCCTATACCGAAGGAAGCGAGTGCGTGCACTGTTTGTACGAGAAGGAAGCAAACAAGAGGAAATGCCGATAATAAGTTTGCCAAGCTGGTCTTGGACTATCGATCGGTACGATTGCGCTATTGATATCTCGTTGTCGGAGCGAATGCTATGGCAAATAGAGTTCTCTCTCAGTCTCTCTAGAGCGCGGCGTCGCATCGTCTGCCACGACAAACATACTGGACGCACTCTCTCTCTCTCTCTCTCTCTCTTGCTTCTCTCCCTCCACCACTTCAGTAAACTTGCTCTTTGCTCTTCCAAAGCAAGATCAGCAGGACGCTGCTCAATGCCCGGAGAGCAGCACCTCTGGATCCCAGTCTGGAATGGAGAGTACGTATGAGGCTAAGAAAACGAAGGAGAGACAGCGAGGGTATATGAGTAGAGATCAAGAGGGAGAAGATACGCTTGAGAAAAAGGAAGCTAAAGATGAAAGGAAGGACGGCTGCTTGACTCTGGTCTCTGGTTCTGACTTGGCTTACCGGGTTGGCTGAAGCTGGATTGGTGGATTGGCCGTGTGCGAGGAAACAGGCCATGTGGTAATCTAGTATATGGTACCAGGGTATTCGGACGAAGAAATAGAGGGATAGAGAAGATGTAGGAGGTAGAAAAGGATGCTGTATGGACCAAAGATGCGAAAAGAAAATGTAGAAACAGTATTGCACTATATTGGGAAGATGGACTGATCTTCTCTCAAGCAGATATTAATGCTCTCTCTCTCTCTCGCGTGAGATTCGCAGTTGGACTGCCACGACCGAATTCCACCAGGCATTAGTTCACTCCTTTCCTCTCCCTCTCTCTTTCTCTTTACAACAGCCATTCCCGCTCCTTTTATTCTATTTTTCTCTTGGGTTCGAATCTCTCGCGAACCTTCTCGTCCCAATGTATTTTTAATCGGCACTGTATTTTCGGCATGGTGTATGTATACCTACAGAAGGGACTCCAGCGGACCGCGAACCACAACGACGATCACGACGCTCTAGACGAGATGTACGAGGGTGGAACCGAGAGTAAAACGAGAGGAGATGAAGAGAACGAGGGAAATCGTCGCGACACGAGAAAATTCAACGAAGCGTGAAACCGCGAATTTTCCGGGCTCCCCTCGAAAAAGGGGACCAAGTATGCGTACCGGTGCTACGCATCTCCGTACCGTCGGCTTAATTGGCACAGCGGCCTTGTTATACATATCGTACAAAGGTACCTCTGTTTATATAATACACAGAGAGAATATATTTTTAAAAAATAATTCACAACGCTCTGAAGAACCCCCCCTCCCAGACTTGAAGACTCAAGTAGGATCCGTAGGAGTTTCGTTGACTTGACTTTCTCATCTGAGGGAAAGAACCTTTTTGCAAGCTTATCGAGGGAGCAACAAGCTAGCTAGTCAACGTATTTTGAAGTTATTAAAAAAAGAATAAGGAAGTGAGGGGAGGATTTGATGTGAGGAACAAGAGATGACATCCTCTTACGTGGGAAACATGTAAACGAACCCTCTGCAAGCTCTGATGCTGTAAACCAGCTTGGGCACAACAAGAGGCTGTACCAACTGACTCCGCATAGTGGTTCTGTTATGGCTGCTTCGTGCCCATGTCGCAGCAACCCCCGAGCAACTCCCTCGAACATAACTCATTGCGGTAAGCGAGCGCCACTTCACCGCGTCAAATTAACAGAGGGTGATTCAAGAGTGGAGGGACAGTGAGGGCCGGCTGCCAGTTCGATTCGGAAATCGAGTACTTCATCGCAGGTAATGATGGTATTCTGATGCAGGATCCACTTCTACCCCTTAGATTTGGGACTATATAGATTTTTTAGTTTTGGCAACCCTTGTCATATCTTTCTTTTTCAGTTTTTCCGTACGTTCAATTTATAGCGGTTGAACATCCCCAGGGAATGGGGTTTCGATTTACAGATTATCTTTAGTCAAGCGAGTCTAATAGAGGTACTGGTATAGTTTATTGTAGTGTAAAGATTTGTAGAGACTCACCCTTGCACTCATTGGCATCCCTTGCCGTCGCCCTGGCCCAAGGTCTGTCGAAATGGAAGGGCCTGCATCTCTCGCAATCCCTACCGGCAGTATTATGTCTGCACTCGCAGACGACTTCGCCATCCTTGCCAGGAAGGCACCTGGCCGCATGACCGTTGCACTTGCATCTGCCGCCGACGGCGAAGTCGGAGACGGCGTAATGATGGGCGAGGGTGGTACTGGTAGTGGTAGTAACGAAGCTCATCTCTTGAATATCAAGAGCATCGTTTGACTGGATCTCTTGGGGTGCTATAACTTGGTGAACTGATGGTAGAGCTGTTGCGTCTCCCGTGAAATGTTCTCCCATGACGATGTTTTTCTGATTCTTTAGTCTCTCTTCGCGCTCCCTTTCGCGCTTTGTACTTTCCTCCAGACCCATATTCTCTTCCTGGGCAGCATCCTGAGCTTGCTGTGGCATGTACAGTCTATTGAAGACCACTTTGATATCCGTGGCTGTGACCCAATCCTGAAGGACTGGTGAATTGTCGAAGTCCGGTGCAGAGGGTCGACCTTCGAGGGTACTGAATGCGATTCTTCCGACGGGACCGAGGCCGTCGCCGCCTGTGTAGCGATGGCTGTCCGTGCAGCGTGCTTCCTGCTCGTTAGCCTTAGTGATGGTGGCCCTGTTAGGTCGTCCGTAGACACGACGACATTGAGACGAATAAAATTGAAAAGGTTGCCAGGTCTTGCCATAGTCCATAGACTTATAAATCGCTATGGAGTCCGGTTTCGCTGCCTTAGGACAAAACTGCAGACTAACATAAGTCAGTTCGTACTTCTTGCCAAGGCTGAGGGTGAGCGTGACGTTATCCGGTGGAGCGGAGAAGCTTTGCGAAGACACTAACGGCTCGCTACGCCAACAAGTGACATTATTAGGATTGTTCAAATCAGTAAGGTAACTCGGAGGGAATCTTCTCCTCGGAGTACTATCGTCGCATACATGACACTGCCCAATACCACCTCCAGGAAGATCAGAGACATCGCAGTACCGCGTGGGACCACCAGTTCCGCAAGTAGAGGAGGCTTCAATAGCGGTTCCAAAAGCTGCATTCACAAAGTCCGGAATACATCGACGTGGACGATCTTCATCATAACATGGATCTGCTGGATTCTGTTGACTGGAGAACATCTTGGCGAAGCTGTCGCTGGCTGCTTCTCCTCTTATGATAAGCATTGCGATGCTAAGGAAAAGCATCAGACCATTACTGCCTCTTGAATTCATCCTGACTTGTATTCACGTCTAGCCCTTTCCGTCTTGGAATAATTTCACGCAACTCCAAGGTGTGTCACCCACGTGCAATTTCAGACACTCCTCATGTCTTACAAATAAGAAACTACAATCCTCTGTCGCGCGCACTTAAACCGCGTAAACGAGATTCTCATATATTACCAAGTACTGTACAACCCAATAGAATCCCGTTAACCCAGAACTTCGTAAAACTCTTTAAAGTAATATCCCTCTTGCTTATCCTCCTTTAAGAACCTAAGCATCGAGAAATAAGCGACGTCTCGACGCTGACGTCGCTGCACGCGAAACTCGCAGAACTCATCGTCTCTCCGTGGCGCGCACGTGGGATACCAATAGATCAAAGTATAGAAGGCTCAAGTAAACAATGTTTTTTTCTTCACCAACGACAGTACTATTTTGAAAATAAAAACAAATAAGAAGACGCGATAAGATCGTCGAACTTTAAATACAATATAGCACAGAGGATATCGCGATACGCATCCGACAGAAACCAGAGAGACAATATGCAGAAGAGTCAGGATACGTAGGAGAGATAGAACAGCCGCTCTCTCTGGCGGCTTGCCGCTAACTGAACACTGCTGGGTACCGTCACCGCCGTGTGCATTTGAACGGTCCGAGTCCCTCCCTGTAAGCTCGTCCCTGCTCCACCTACTACATCGTCAACTGCTCCGTAGCACCCTCGCGCCACCAATCCACTCTTTTCCTGACTCTCTACGAATCTCTCGATTCTCCCTCGCAGTCCCACTAACTTCTTTCACATCAATCTTCTTCTGTTTCTTCCTCTTCTTTAGCTCCATTATTCTTTAGAACAGAAAGACACACTTTAGCTCATTTTACTAATTTTGATATACACTACTCGATCTACGTCTAGAATCAAGTACGCAATGGTACATTGGATATAATTAGGGTTAGAATATATACCCAGCATAGTCCATTATTATGTAAGTTCTATATACACGGTGCTTCAGTAATATGCGGATACTTTTTGTAACAGCATAATAGTAGGTTCAGTGTCAGACAGAATGAGTCCAGGTGGAAGAGAAACATTGGCGTGTGCGAATGGAAGACAGCCAAAGAACTGTGCAAGAGCATCATTCACGTAACAAGAGTATATAACAACTTACATAGATATACTAGGATACGAAAAAGGTCAGCCGTCGTGTGCGCTTCTGGATTATCTAGAAAGACGCCGCCAAGGTAGCAGTATACTATACCTCGTGGAACTCTTTATATAATCTTGTCTACTTGGTTAGACGTAGTGGAACCGTCCCACGACCTGGGGAAATACCAAGTCATCCGTGTATATAGCTGGCCATCGGCAGACCATAAAGAAGTAGCCGTAGGGATAAATAGAAAATACGTGACGATCTGCCTAAAATACTGAGGCTACTCCTCCAGGATTAAATATCAAAACACAACCTAAAGGGGCCTTAGGTCCGTCTTTTACAAAAAGCAGAATTACGCTATTGGACGCAGGTGGTTGGAATGCTTTTCACCACTTAGTTCTTTTTCTCACTCTCACTGGGCACGCTAGATATACCCAAACGGGACTTCCGTAATACAAGCTGACGGTCTCTGGCAAAGATTTCTTTCGAAGGGAGAGAGAAAAAGAAAAAGAAAAGGAGAAAGAAATTGGTGAATCAAATGCCCAACGTGTCCAGGCACGGTAGGCTGACTGTTGAAGAGGCATCTATTAATCGAATTAATCTAAGCTGTCCAGTGAGGTGAGTAGCACGAGCGCTCGTGACCGCGTTCCTGACTTTAGGATTACGATTCGAGGATTAAAGTTTAAAACTCAGCAGTGAGTGACCGGCTTCAATATGAGAGGCATGCTCCACTCGCGAATCCTTACCGTCAGACACTGATCTTAATCGGACCGCCATTTCCGTGTCTTCTTGTTTCCTTCCAGCTTGGGATGAGTTCGGATGTTACTTCCATAGAAAATCTAGAGACACTCTTGTATAGCTATAGTTGTACCTCCGCCAGGGAAAGTCGTCTTCTTCAAAGGAATATTTATTGAAGATAAAAATATGAGGTCCTACTCCTGTGTACAGGACGTGGCCGCCATCTTGGACAGTTTGTAGCTTATTATTTTTCTCTTTGCATATCTACGTCGCCAGTTATATTCCCTCGCTTTGACAGAGACCAAAAATGTCTACTCTCCGTTGATACTTGAGAATCCCGCTGCGTGCCGGCATCCTAGATTTGGGGATTAACCCCTAGTGATCTGTGATCCACCCTCCAGGCTCGAATGACTCGACCAGGATGGGAATATCGGAAAATCGATGATCACTGTTTTCTTATCCATCCAAACATGGAGGCGTATTCCTATTACACTTCAAGACGCGTAAGGCTAGATGAGCCGCAAGCTAAATACGGCTACGACGATGTCTTTTTATGTTCTTTTCTCTTTGGGTATTTCTTTGCTGGCAATATCAGCTATTGCTCACTACATTGAATACAGATGAAAGATTCAATCTCGGAGATCTTACAGTACGTAATTATGAAGTTAATTACGATACTTTCGGTGAGAGAAATGTGCGGTCTACAGATTGTAATATTTTTTTCTTTTACACTCTGCCGGTAAAGAAGAACGTAAGTAGAAGATTGACGTCAAATTGTGCCACCTCTCGGATACTGTTGGAGGATACGGAGACTCGGGAAGCTGGAACCCGAGATCCATCTAATAGAAATGGCTTGAACTAAATCCGAAGCATATTTAATTTTTACAGCGCATTGGGTATGATTGGATATCAGCCCGTAAAGAAAGAAGGGTAAAGGGTTTGTGTTTTTAAAGTAATTGCCACTTTCGCATCATGCTAGCCACTCTGAGGAGTGCTCGCAATCTTTTAGTAAGTACTTTTCAAAATAAGAAAAGGACACTTGTTATTACGTTTTCTAAATGTCGATATCCCTTCGTGTTCTATCCTTATGTAACCTCTAAAGATAGTTTACTTTTATTTAGTTCTACTAACTCGACTTGTCACAAGAGATGATTTGTTTCCACAGACTTTCAAGAATGCGAGAGGCGTCCAGACATCAGCAATACGAGCATCGGATCATCTGTTCGTTGTAAGTTATATTATCTGTTGAAATTGATATATTATCATTGACATTCATTTACTTCGTAGCACAGGGACAGCGATCAAGACAATCCAAACATACCATTTGAGTTTGATGAAGCAAATAAGAAACGTATAGATGCTCTCCTTGCTATTTATCCTGAAGGCCATAAACGTGGTGCTATGATTCCCTTACTCGACTTGGCACAGAGACAACATGGTTGGCTTCCTATATCTGCTATGCATAAGGTGGCTGAAATCCTAGATGTGCCTCGTATGAGAGTATATGAGGTTGCAACTTTCTACACTATGTTTAACAGAAAACCCATGGGAAAGTACCACATTCAAGTTTGTACCTGTACCCCATGTTGGCTCAGAGATTCTGACTCCGTATTAAAAGCAGTAAGCAAAGCTGCAAACTGTGAAGTCGGTGGTACATCACCGGATTCTGTTTTCACTATCTCCGAGGTAGAATGTCTTGGAGCCTGTGCTAATGCACCAATGTTCCAGGTCAATGATGATTACTATGTAAGTAATTATACTTTTCCTACATTTTTCAGATCATTTACAGAGCAATTTTATAATTTCTTCATTCTTGTAGGAGGATCTTACTGCAGAGACAGCTGAATCCATAATAAATGCTTTGAAGAAAGGTGAAAGACCTCCACCAGGCCCACAGAATTCTCCACGTTTTGCTGCTGAACCTGCAGGAGGTCTTACGTCTCTATCTAGCCCACCTCCTGGCCCTGGTGAAGGTGTACGTTCGGATCTTTAGATCCCTCAAATTATTACCATCATAGTACGAATGCGAAGCATCGTGTAAACAATATTGCAATATATGTGTAAAGCCCAATAAATTATAAAATAGCGTTAACATTTTTTCCACCTTAATTATATGTACCCTTTCTCGTAAGGTAATTCCACAAATGATGGCGTGATTTGTGTTCTAGCCATCCTACTCCTTAAGTACTATCAATATTGCACGCGTGTTTGTTGTCTGATAATTATCACATTGACAGCTAAAATTCTTTGATTATCAATCATTTATACATTTTAACTATTTAATATGACTGAGCCAGTATCGACGACGGAAGCTTCTAAAAAAATTCAGGCCATTAACAGAGAAACTGTACATCATATATGTTCTGGGCAGGTGAGGTTACTTCAATTTTTAGAAAAAGCAAACTATTAAAAATAAAAAATTTTGTATACAACAGGTAGTATTTGATTTAGCAACTGCTGTAAAAGAACTGGTGGAAAATAGTTTAGATAGTGGTGGAACAGTTGTTGAAGTCAAGCTTGTAGACTACGGTCAAACTTGCATCAGCGTTAGTGACAATGGATGTGGAGTTCAAGAAGATGACTTTGAAGGTTTAGGTAAACATCATACACAAATTATATACTACCGCAAGTGAATACATTTCATTGATTAATCTTGAATAGGCTTGAAGCATCATACATCGAAGCTAAGAGAGTTCTCAGACTTAACCGAAGTGGATACTTTTGGATTTCGAGGAGAAGCCCTAAGTTCGCTATGTGCTCTTGCTGATTTAAGTGTAGTCACAAAACACTCTAGTAGTGAACATGCATATAAACTAGAATTTGACAAAAATGGAATTCTAAGAAGGAAGGATGCATGTGCTCGAGACACTGGTACTACTGTTCACGTGAGAAATATATTTAAAAGCTTACCAGTGAGAGCTAAAGAATTTCAGAGAAATATAAAAAAAGAATATAGTAAGACTCTACAAGTATTATACAGCTACTGCCTCGTATCAATCAATACTAAAATTTCCTGCAGCAACGTAACAAAAGGAAAATCAGTTAATCTTCTTATGACCACTATGGGGACAGATAATGTTCTGACAAATATAAATTCAGTGTTTGGCAAAAAAGCTTCGGAAGGTCTTATCGCAGTTGAAGCAGAACCTCCTGATGAAGCTACTCTTCAGGAATACAATTTATCTACTGATACTACCTTCGACTTTACCTGGGAGTGCTATGTGAGTAGCTGTGTACATACGCTAGGGCGTTCTACACCAGATAGACAATTTTTCTACGTAAACGGTCGTCCGTGTGATTTAGCCAAAGTGTCTAAATTAATTAATCACGTATATCACAAGTACAACAATAAACAATATCCATTTGTCTTTCTTAATTTGAAACTTAATCAAAATTGCACAGACGTCAATGTAACACCTGATAAGAGAACAATATTTTTTACACAAGAGAAAATGATCTTAGCTACTGTTAAATCTAACCTGGTGCGCGTCTGGGATAAACTCCAAGGAAACTTTATGCCAGTGACCTTACATTATCTAAGTGCAAAGTTCAAGAGAGGTAGTTCGCCAACTCTTTCGCAAGAACCACCTGCGAAGAGACAGCAAACTACTGGGACCAACATACAGAGAGTCAAGAAAGAAATTAAGAACGATAAAACAGACGTAGATGATAATGCAAAATACTTGGAGATACCAGAAGATATGACAATGGCTATCAGCATTGGTTCGGTAAGAAAAGCATTCTTGACCAGAAAGGCATCTATAGGAATTAATAGAAATAAGAAGGATAGGATAAAATATAGAGCACAGATAGAACCAGGTCGAGATTCAGAGGCTGAAAAAGAGCTTCAACGAGAACTCACAAAGGATTCCTTTGAACAGGTATTTCTTTTCTTGATTCTGATAAAAAAAGTCCTGTCAATGAATAATCCAAATTGATAGAGATTTTTTCCCTATAGATGGAGATCATAGGACAATTCAATTTGGGCTTTATAGTAACACGACTTCACGATGACTTATTTATAGTGGATCAGCACGCCAGTGATGAGAAATATCGTTTTGAAAAGCTTAGTAACGAGACAAAATTAAAAACACAAAAGCTTATAGTTCCTAAACCACTAAATCTCGCTTCTCTTAATGAAAATGTTCTTATCGAGAATCAAAAAAGCTTCGAGGACAATGGATTCATGTTCAAAGTAAATGCAGAAGGTACGTTACGATTCCTCATTCGAAAATAGCGTTCTAAAGTGTCCTATTGTAAATTACAGCTGAACCTGGTCATCGAGTGGAACTCATAGGGATGCCAGTTAGCGGTGGATGGCAGTTCGGTCAAGAAGATATAGAGGAACTAATCTTCCTTATCAAAGAAGGTGGTGGTCCTGGAGGTGGTCAGATTCCTCGACCAAGTAGAGTACGACAGATGTTGGCATCCCGAGCGTGTCGTAGTGCGGTTATGGTTGGAAAACCGTTGAACTTCCCGGAAATGCGTCGCCTAGTGTCACAAATGGGTCAGATGCAAATGCCCTGGAATTGTCCTCATGGTAGACCTACGATCAGGCATCTGTTGTCCTTGACTGTGTTAAAACGGTAGGAGGATTTTATTCTGGTGACTCCAAATCAGGATATACCAATGTGCATTAGGATGGCGACAATGAACTCTAGTGTTGGGTGACCTCAATATATTCAAGAGGATGTTACACGCTAATTGTACGAAATATATTGAAGCCGGAGTGTGCCGTGGAGATGAGGATACCAGGACACTGAGGATGCCAGTGTAACTCCTTGACATCTGTTTGCCCTTGATGGATGAATAGAAGCTGCGGTGGTAGACCGGCTAATTCGCCATCCTTAGGATCTTCATCTTGATCTATCTCTAGGGAGAGATCCCACTGGGCGATTTGATCGTCGGCACCACCGGAAGCAAAGACTGTACCTTCCTCCGGATGCCATTCTACTGTAGTGACTGGTGCGGTGTGTTGTTTGAAAGTGGCTACTGGACTTGGTTCGGATGAACTGAATTGTCGTAAGTCCCAGATACAGAGCATCCCGTCGTCTCCTCCAGACACGAGGAACCGCGTTTCCTTACGATTCCAGGAGATGACGTTTACATCGGCAGTGTGAGCATTCGCAGCTGTTAGCATGCATGCTGATTGAGGACTGGCTCTCGTGTCCCAGATTCTTATACTGTAAAAAGTGCATTCCATGTTGATGTAAGGTTTAACGTATTTAAGAAATAGACTTAATATGACTAAAATCTTTATTATGAAATAAGAATAAAAAATGCGTACCTTTTGTCTACTGAACAAGAAGCCAAAACGTTCTTCTCGTTTGGTGACCACTGTACATCTTCTACACTATGAGGTGCGTGGCTATTGTAAGGTCTCTGATCGACAAGCCATGAAGCACTGGATGCACTGTCGCTATTCCGCCATATGTGAATGTTTCCTTTACAATCTCCGGAGGCGAGAGTACCTGGTTCTACAGGACTCCAATCTATGGCGTATCCTTCACTGAGATGTCCTTTGAATGTATACAAAGGTTTAACACCTCCCTCTGGCTTTTCACATTTTTTACGATAAGCTGCGAGCAAGTCACTATTATCAACAGCTTTGAGTTGTTCATTTAAATTCCATAGATTGACACGGCCAAGTTCACTCCAACTTGCTGCCAGGGTTGTGTTTCCGATCTGTGTACATCTGCCAACATACATTGCCTGTGTAATTACACTGGAGAATCATTAACTTGTTGATATATGCCCAGGAAATATTCTCACCTAACTCTATTAACACATCCTTGATGTTTTATTGAAGCAACAGCCATGACTGGTGCATGTTCACCTTCATTTTCATCTTCAGAGTCACTTGACTCATCCTCTGAATCCTTATCATCTTTTCCAGTCCCATGAAGGTTTGACATTTTTATTACAAGAAGATTATTAACATGAGCCTTTGCAGCTTGTGTTCCAGCCAACATATACATGCTAAGAGGATATGTCTCTCGAGAGTTGCCATAATCATCACGAATTATATCAAAGCTCAAGCAAGGGGCTCCCGTCTGTGCCTGATGTAATAATCGATAAGCAGATTTGTCCACAACAAGTTCCTCGCCCTGCTTTAGTGGTTGTCCCGGTAGATAAACTTTTTCCTCTCCATTCTTATGCAGACTGGCTTCTTTATCATCATCTTCTTCATCCATAGATTCCTGATCCTCATCTTCACTCTCTTCACTCATATCCTCATCTAGGATACCATCCATAGGCTCTTGTTCCATTTGTTCTGACATATCTTCGTATAAAAAATCCTATTTTATGTACTATAGATTCAGTAACCAAAAATTTATAACCTCAAAAAAATAATTTGGTAATTACAAAGTGACTAATAGAGATCTAATTATTGAACTATTTCTACACAAATAAATATTATACAAATATCTATTCTAATAAATACAGAAATTGTTATTTTTGCAAAAAGAAATAAGATTTTTAAATATAAATATGATAAATGGACGAACCTGACTGTTGCTGCACTCCAGTATATCCCACGTGTATCAGCCTATATACTATGGCAAACTTGACTATACCTAATGCAGCATGACAAATACGTCATTACGTATAACATACACTTAAATTAGTATTTTTGTGGAAAAAACAGGAAACGCATGTAATTATGACTCTTTGAACATCACGTTTAGGGTACTGAGGGAATGGATATGTTATGTAGGTAAGGTAAAAAAAAGACTGGGCCTTTGAACAGGCAAGTATTCATACCATTCTGGTGACTTGGTATATATTTTTCTTCCTGCATCTATACTAAATATCGACGTACCCGCGGCATAAATTCTCCTGCATTTTTTTTCATACTCTATCTATCAGCTTATAAAAACTTACTGCATTTTAATAAGAAGCTCGCTTCCGATCATACGATCATCGGGGACGAAGAATCGAGTCGGGCAAGCAAGCTGCTCCATTGTGGACCAGTTTATTAGCAATCTATATTAATAATAATAGTAATAGTATAATTAATATAGTTTAATGTATAAAATACAGTGGTAATAATTATTGTAATCCCTGCGAGGGATATGGTTCAAAGGCTGAGTAAGGGGGATGATATTGGGATTAAAAGGAAAAGGATATGGAAGAGTATAAAGAAATAGAAGAGACAAGTCTGACCTGGGCAAGTATACTCACATTGACAGACTTTGTACGAGGTATTAGCTATGCTTATTAATATGGGGATTGGTACCGGAGTTATTTGTCAGTTGTATGGGGGCAGCTGTAGCGTGCGTATGATGTGTTGGAGAGACATTGGGGTTGTTGCGACAGGGGTTGGTATTGTAGAGACTGTGCAGGTAAGAGCGCTGGACGGGCTTGTGCTGAGCGAGCTGAAGTAGTGCCTCGGGTATCGAGAACCATTTCCGCTTCCGACCAATGGCACGTGAGTCTTCCCATTCTGGCAACTCCTCTGTCACCCGCATTACCCAAACCTGTGTTCTATGTTTGTGTTCCACATTCTGCAAAGACAGACATACTATTACATCAGAACTGTATAGATAATAGGCAAACAGCTGCTAGTCAATAAGTGTCACAAGTACTGACCTCGAATATGCCAAGACACCGACCCAGCTGTCCCAACACTCCAGCCTCTTCCCTAACTTCCCGCAGTGCAGTGACTGCAGGTTCCTCTTCAGGTTCCACACCACCCCCTGGTACAATCCAGTTATCTGGTCTTCGGCTGGATGTTACCAAGAGAACCTGTTGTGCAACACGAAAGACAAAAAATCGTCAGCTACTTAACTAGCTGTAATAACATTAAATCTGATAAAGTAAGATAAATGAATACAGGTTCAAAAGAAATACATAGTTCTAACAATAAATATTATACAACGGTGCCGGTACAAACGTAGAAAAAGGAGTGCCCTCTATTGGCCTACCTCATCCTCGAGGTCGTTCTTGACGCAGATACACGCGGCTCTGCGCCTGTATCCATCCGAATCATATATACGGATCGAATTTGGCTTCTCCTTCACCATGTTTCACCCGTGAGGATCAGCAAATATCATCCCGTAGACAGATATTCGTCAGACAGCCGTATCGGCCATCCCGTGTTCCCACATTGCCCTAAGGATACTCGGAGCCAACATATTATCAATGTGAAATTCACTCTTTGAGTTGTCTTCTCGTTCCCATAATCGTCCTCCGCACCCTCGCCAAACGTTTTCACCCGAAGCCAAAAAGACCCCTAGCTCCCGTCACAAGTATCTCGGCACACAGCCTCAAGCAATCTATATCTCTCTCTCACTCTCCCACTCACTGACCTCCTGTTCTCTATCAAACGCCTTGCTATAACCTCAAAACTTTAAAAGCCACAGACATCCACAGACTACCTTCTGCTCCAACCATACACTCATGATCATCTTGCCGCTGACCCTGAAAACATTCCTAATCAGAGCGGAGGCTCACGAAATTTTCAATAGTACTTTCACGTGACCACATTTAAGATCGTGTCATGTTTCGTCAAATGCCAATGCTAGACCAATAGCATTACGTAAATATTTGTAGATGAGCTTTTCTATTGGTTGAGCGCCTCATATATCAATGGACATTTAATGCGTATGAAACTACCTTTAATTTTTCATACACTACATAGCCACAAAATAAAGTTCCTGGACTTCACTCTGTTATGTCGCGGCTTTGTGACAAATTACGCCATTTCGATCTAGCAGCAATTTTAAATACAAAATTAAGATTGAGTCACAATTTCCTTGATAAATCAGACTCTAATACGTTCAAGTGAATGAACTATCATCACCGGCTAGATAAAATAGATATACCCTAAATAATTTAGACAAAGTCTCCTTGCCGACACACGTGCTTAAAGAACAGACAGTGAACAATGCAGGCAAAGACCATTCGCTTATTGTTATTTGGGTGGACACTCAGGATAACGTACTACCCGAGCCACATGTCCGCTGAAGGGTTAAAACATCTAGAGTTTTTGAAAAGCCTTAAAGTCAATCAGTAAAATTTGGTTAGAGTAGCTTGAGTTAGGATAATCATATTATAACCAGAAACAAATAAAGTTAGGTATAGTGCTCTCCAGTAGCACGTGCATTATTTCTAAAACCTTTTATTGCAATTAAACAATAAATATATCCATCGCAAGAGAACTGAAATCCAATCCAGGGAATTGACATTGTGTAGTAGTGTTCATTAGAACTTTGGTGGCTAACGAACCCATCTTACCAGATTCACGCATTCGAATCTGCCGCGAAACGATAATGGCGACGATTAAGACGTCACAACTCTTAACATCAATATCCCTAGTCGCTATCGGTAGTTCGTTGATCCTCCACCGTGACCTTGGTGAATGGCAGGGACATATCGGAATGCCCCACAGTCGACTACAAGCTGATGACTGCTGATGACGTAAATGCTTGCGCATTACTTAGACGATGAATACTCGACAAAATTAACGGTTTGCCAATCCAATCAATTCTTTTTTATGAAATAAAGTCATGAAAAAAAGTGGAAGAAAAAAACGAAAGAATAAAGACAAGAAGCCAAACAGCATAGGAGATATATATACTGCAGTATTTGCATTGATTGTAACGCGTAGAAGGTTAAATCAGAACCTTTATTATTACTACAGCGTCAACAGCATTACGACAAGTCCTCTCTCCTCGAAACTCTTATACATCCTGGCTCCCCCTTTTATGAAAGTATCAAAAATATCCTTTCTAGCACTCATCCCCCAACAGACAACAAAAACGATACATTTCGGTCTCGGTAGTAAAATCATTAAACATAGAACATTTTTTTTTATCTAAGCTAAAGGTTTCTTCTTCATCTCAGCCATCACGCACTCGCTTTATCATTTGTATCTGCACACACAACACTTTCGCACTTCGGCGCTCCTTATACTTTCCATATAACCCGCTCGAATATATACGTGCAGGTGTACAATCGACTGAACGTCATTTCAATATTCCCATTCTTCAAGAGGAAACAAACTAGTATTCAATTAATAATAGTAACGATAATCACCGCCTCTCGCTTAATGTTAAATCGACTTCAAGATGTAAAACTAAGTAAAATTTATAAATATCATACAATCGATAGTAAGCGATAGAGCAGTAATAGATTAATTAATTATAGATACGTATAGGTAATAGCATTGTATCGTTGAATCTTATGGCGATTTTTATAAGTCCTTTGCTTAATATTAGAATTAAGGATTGAATTAGGTATCTGTCCTTACGTTCGATTTGATCGAGTCTCGTTCCTCAAAACGATCACCACATATGCACGAACCACCATCGCGGACTAGCGGCCACCTTGACTAGTTTTTTATTTTACTTCCGCCATTCCCACCATTATCAAGCAAGCCATCGACGTCGGTGTCCCGCGGATCAGCGACTCGATCCGATTGTAATTTTTACCCGCAATTTTGACGAGTGCGAATCAATCGCCAGGATGTTCAGGGCAGCTGCGATTCACTTGAAACCACTTATCAATACAGCTGGGAAAGATTTTTTTTCAGGATCAGTTTCAACTAGTGAGAATAGAATCAATAAGAATCAAGTGATTGAATATACATACTTTTTGTGATATATGCAGAGGCAAGGCAAGCGGGCTATTACATCCCCAGGTTGTAACTCTTCCAGACAAATGACACATTCTCCTTTTTCATCTGCCAATACGTCCTCTACACAGATAAGACAATCTTTTTAGTAGATCCACTAATGTTCTTTAGTATTAAAGATAAGAAAGAACTGACCATTATAACTTAGACGAGGCTTGGTCAAGCACATTACCAAGTGGCACTCTATATCATCTGGTAAGATAAACTTGGAGCACACAGGACACTTTAGACCTTAAAGAGAAAGAAAACAGCATTAGAAGCACGAGATTAACGCTGTTGCATACGTGTTCCTAGTCTGTACTCTGCCTACCATAAAATACTCTTCTAACGCGGTGAGTGGGTACAACTTCGGTCTCGGACTCGTTCAGGCACGAGCTCACTATAACTCCCATAGTAAACCCAACCTAACCTAATCCTAATCCGAGCCATCCCACCGCGAAGATGTTGGATGCCGTGGCGAGGTTTGTTTTCGCGAACGCGGAAGGCTAAGGCTTTTCCTTAACTATTTAAAATTTACAAGCTTTTCCGTGGCCGTGATCGATTGCACGCGGTTACCAGGCCAACCACCCCGGTAACACGCGTCAAAACAAACGCCCCCTATTTCCTATCTTACCCGCGATTACAGCAAGGATACTCCTACATACCTAACCTCATCGATGGGACCAAGGAAAAGCTAGGTTGGATATCTAATTATCCCCTAAGACTAGTCTTCGTAATTTATAAGTCCAATGCAATAACAAAAACAGCTAATCATTAATTTAAAGATAATATAGATATGACGTATAAACTACCATCCTGAAATAGTGGCATAACTGATGCCAACCCTGAGGTAGGATTTTCTTCCTAGGGAAGGAGTAGATTGACCTTATGCCCCATAGGCATAATGAAGGACAAATAGATGTGAAATTAAAAGTGCTTATGAAAAGTCATTTCATTACAAACCACCCATTGAGCAAAGTTCTATGACAGCAAAATAAACATTCCAAAAAATTCACCATTTATATTCCATAACTAAATATGTCTTAATGATGATATACTTACCATTAAGAGACCAGATATGAGAGGGCAAGCTATGAGCAGCATAAACGCGACCACTATCTTCATCATTGTCATCTGAATCAAGTTGTGGTAGACCTAGAGCCTGTCCAACACCGACCCCTACAGAAGCAGCAAGGGCATTCTGTTCACCAGAGGACAAATCTGGTACTGAACTAAGAGAGCGTGCTCTCTGTCTACTATCTCCAGGCACTCTA
The DNA here is from genome assembly GCA_031001745.1 of Hartigia nigra. Classification (NCBI taxonomy): domain Eukaryota; kingdom Metazoa; phylum Arthropoda; class Insecta; order Hymenoptera; family Cephidae; genus Hartigia; species Hartigia nigra. The sequence continues at coordinate 145,794 of JARPRG010000386.1, forward strand.
GAATTCTGTGACTGACTTCCTTGTTGATGCTGATGTAAAATCCCAACTCCTCCAGGAAGTGAGCGCAAAATAGAGAAACCCTGCATTGTAGCATCGTTGGGACCTCCTGAGGATTGTCCGTTACCTGTAGCACTCTGTGCCACTGTACTAGCCTTTCCTCCCATTTCGATGTTCCTTTAATTTCCAGCCGGTTTTTAATCTAAACTTTGATCTTCTCGATCAATCACCGTTCAGCTTATCCCGTGTCTTCTGACGATGTACTCAGCACTGGCACCAGTACCTTTCTCTAGAGTAGACCTTTTACGTCTTCAAGTTGGCTGGATTCGCACCAAACGAGCTCGAATGACACACGCGCTGGTTCTAAAACACTTTGGGATTTAACTTAGGCCAGAATTTCGCAAAGTTTCGCCACGATAAGCAAATCATTTCGTCCGAGAGCATAGCAGCAGCTCATCGCGCAAAACATCCCCCGACATCTTGCGATAAACTCCCATAGACCATTCACAGGAGTTATATGAGATGGGATACTCATATGTTTCAATTATATTATGAAAATAACAGCGCCTCTATTTGTTACACACTGAAACCTTATTTTCTCACAAATTTCGCTACGGCAATGATAATTTAAAAAAGTTTTCGATTGTGATTGGTTACTGTCTATTGTTCAACATTGACGATTTATGCAACAGAGACACTATACTTGTGGATTAGCCTGTATTATTATTCTTTGTAGTAATTTCCCGCCATCGGAGTAATAAGTTCTAACAAGAGTGTTATTTTCTACTAGTTGGACTTTGGAAGATTTTGAATTTCGATTATGGCACGTAAGTTGAGCAAAATGAATAGTGTTAATGTGGTTTAATTGATTAGGGAAGTTTTATCTTTTGGTAATTTTGATGAACATGTTTTAGCTGGACGATTTAAAGAATGGACTCCTGAATATTTTTTGGCAAATCAAACGTCTTGTAAATTGATTTTGGAAGATGCTGAAGCCTTACGAGATATTCCTTTGCTGAATTCTGCTCCTTTGCATAATTTCAAGGATGGAGAGCTTGTTCGCTTTCGGGGCATGATTCAGGATATGTATAATCCTGAATATTATTTCAAGAGTTACGAAGTCAGAAATTCTCAAACTGGAGAATGTCAGATTCGATGTGGAACTTACAGAGATACAGCATGCTATTTGGTAATGACGTAATAATTATTTGCTCATAAAAGTATTATGGCCCTTGTGGAAATGTTGCCGACATGCCCCCGCCGATATTTTTAGGCGTTCCGGGTGTTTCAAAGGGCCTATAGTAAAATAACTGGCAATACAAGGTGTGAGAGTCTTTAAGAATTGTTCTACTCATGTATGATGTTGTCAACAAATATTATTAATTATAATTGTTTGAAGAACATTGCAGTATTCTAAGGGTAATCTATGATATAACTATTTTCATTTCATACCAGCCTCACGAAGAGATGGCCATTGATTCGGAGAAGAATGAAAGCTCAGAACGTCAAACTTGTGTTTTAATCTCTATTCCTGGATTAAATGAATGGGCGAAAGAAAAGTATACTAAAACCAATTTAGATGTACCAGAGATATCCCATACATGTTTTAAAAGGACTCTAGAGCAAACTGTCGAAGAAATGGATTGTTCAGAGCCAAGTAAAAAAAAAGAGAAAGTGGTAGCAAACAATGCAAATGAAAATGCTAATGCCCAAGAAAAAAATACTACGAATACACTGTCGAAAGAACATATAATGAATTTTCCAATTCCTATTAACGATGGTAAAGCATGCATCGTAAAGGTTAATAAAGTAATCTAGTATTATTGAAGCAGCATATCCCGCTGTATTTTTTACACGTTAATGCACAATTTTTAGATTTACGAAGATGCCACATCGTACAAACTAAATCAAGTTCTGGACATCATTGGCTTCGTATCGCTGGATCCTGCCTTAAGTCTTATTCATGATTCTGATGATGTAATGGATGATTCTGAAATACAGACTCACAATCCACCTACATCTCTGGTACCACGCCTACATGCTGTAAAAATTACATCACTTACAAGACATCATGTCGATTCCTGTCCAGAAATCATATCGCGGGCCGGTCAAATTAGAGAAGAATTACATATGATACTCAGCCAAATATTATTCGGTGACACATTGGCTGCGGATTATCTTATTTGCCATCTAATATCGTCCATGTATGTTATCTTCTAATACATCAAAACATATAATGCAATCAGTGATAAACCTTCATCATTTCCAGCTACTTGAGAAAAGATGCTCTGTGCTTGGGTTCATTTCCTATAAACATTACAAATTTTCCTTTTGGAAAGTTTCACACATTTCCAAAGGATTTATACGAAATTTTGTCTCTTCTTGTACCCAAGAGTCACTATTTGGAATGTAGTTTAGAATCATTGAACGACATGTGTCTCATCCCAAAGTAAGTTTTAAAGATTAATATATGTCCGAACAAAAGAGTCCCGTTGTCCTCTCTCTGATTCCATTTGATATTTTTTTTTAGAAAGGATTATGACTGTAACAGATTGACCAGTGGCATATTACAACTGAGTAAAAACACGCATCTTGTAATAGACGAAACAAAATTATCAAGCGGTCGCGTGTCCGCCAACGGTCGTAAGAATTACGAAGCTATTGGTGACTTGGTGAAATTTCAAAAAGTGTCCTACGATTTTAAGTACTACTCAATGGAATTTGAGACAGACATCCCAGTGTTGATATTGTCCGAAGTGAAGTCCTTTATACCAGTGAGTTGACATGTCACGTAAAGATATTTCTTCTAATACACAAATCGATAAGCATCCTAATCAATAGGATTTTAGTGTGTTACTCAAGTCATCGTAAAAATCGATGAGGATACAGAAAATCTTTATCCCCAAGTCGTAGAAGCAGCTAAACAATACTTAAAGGATGAGAAGCGGCTGAGCGATATTCGTCAATATTTAGAGAGCATGAGGCACTCAGATTTTCAATTTAACGATGAAATAGTTGACGTAAGTCATAAATAAGTTGTTATTCAACAATTTCAAACATCTCTTTACTCTAACTTCAATTGCAGACAATCCAAGAGGATTTTGTGAAGATGCGACAATCGGATCAAAGTATAAACGCAGACAATCTACATTCTCTTATGGTGTTAGCTAGACTAATGTCTTTATCGCATGGAACAAATACGTTAACCAAAGATTATTGGAAACGGTCCATGGATATGGAGTCAAGAAGATTAGAGAGGCTACCACGCCGTGAAAAATGAATCTCTAAGAATAACATATTACACAATAATATTATTACGTTTTGATAATAAAACCATATTAAATATATCCTCATTTATATTTCTCTCCATGTATAAGATACATTTGAAACGCCAAATATTTTTCACGTAAGATACGTTCTAATAATTCAAAAAAACAGCAACATATCTTGGAATGGTGGATGCTTTATTTACACAATTAAGTAAAGAAGAGTATCTATCGTCGGACGATAAACTCCATTGTTGCCAAACTCAATGCAACCCTGACCTTCCATCAAGTACATAATGGTAATCGCCAAGGCAGCCATTAAATTACCCTACAGCAATGTAATAAATCTTTAGCTAAATTTCATTTCTCATAAGAAATGAAACGAGCATACAGTTTATGAGGCACGTGTGTTCATCGTAGACGTTTCAAGGACGAAACGTATATGAGAAGAATAATTACCTACAATTCTAACAGTAAACGATCCAAAATGGCCAACCAAATAAGAATGCTATGCTATTTATATCTCTTGAGCATTACTTAAAATAATCTCAAGTTCAAATCTACATATATCTATATATAATACATGTGTTACGCTACTCGAGCAATGGACGGAATATGTTGAGTTATTTGTAATAATATAAACTAATAACGAGTATAACTTCAACGTCAAATAACTTAATAGGTAACAAAATGAGCGTCATTCAAAGTGACAGTAGCAAAGTATATTAGCTTTATGCTCTAGTGTGTCCAGTTTCATCCAGGTACGCGACGTCAAGGACCCTTTGGACTGCATTCCTGTCCTTAGCATCGCTATACCTTTCTGCACGTTCCTTATGAAGAAGCTCCAATCCTTTTCTGGCAGCTTCTGCATACCTTTTCGACAGGGCGACCTCACCCTTAGCACCAGGTATATGTCCAGTATATCCCACAATTGGTGGCTTCTCCGGTGACACGTGTTTCTCTGTGCACGTATGTTTAATTAAATATAAATAATGTTACTCGATCAAGAACGAAAAAGGAATACAGTTGGAGGCAATGAGATTAAGTCAAGGTGAAAAAATGCCTCCTTACTCGTTGACAGAATGACAATTTATCTCACCAAAGAATATTCTTTCTCTGTCATGACCGTGATCAATCTCCACATCAACGTTGTCTGCCCTGGCTCTAGCTAACAGATTTCTGGGATCGGTTCTTTCAACATGAGCTCTCAAGGCGTCCCTTTTAGTTCTTAGTTTACTCTGTGTCTCTCGCCATTCCTTGTCACCCTCTTCAACGGCTCTCTTGAAGGATAATCCGTATCTGCTGTTGAAACCCGGAATGTATCCTGAGGATCATGAGAGCACATCGTGGTGGAAAATAAGCAAGAGGAAGTCTAGTTCCAATATCTCTTCCTATTTATGTCTTACCAGTATAGCCTAGGATATAAGGTGGCGCTTTGTGCAGGTATGCATCATTTTTCCAGTCCCTTCTGATATCCTTTTCCCGAACGATGGGTATCAGGACCTCCTTGCCAGATGTTGGTCTATATGGACCATTCTTCAGGATCTGTTTTTCCAGAAGTTCCTGCGAAGGTGCCTATTGTTTTCGATCATATTCAATGCGAAATAGATGATAAAAGCTAATGGAGGAATTTTTATAAATTACTATACCATTTGCATAATTATTTCGCTTACTCACCTTCATTATCTCTTCTGTGCAGGCTCCAAATCTCTTGCCAACTCGAAAGTTGAGAGTAGGACAATGGCCAGTGTATCTGAAAATATAGTAAGAGTAAAGAATAATTCATGTTTGCCATAAAAAACTATTAATCATCCATTAAATCTTCCATTGCTTATTTATATGCATACGCGACTATGCTACTTGGAAGAATTCATACAATTTACATCTGTTTAAAGTGAATTAACGGTTTCTTGTCGCTGAATTACATCACCATGCGAATACACCTTGAGGATTAATTATCGACCGGTTCGCACCTCCCGTTTTACAAAGTGTTAATTCCTATTTATGCAAAGAGACGTCAGAGACACTTTAGATCAATATTTTTCTTTTTTACAGAAAATACGAATCCTCTCTACAGATAGACAAATATTAATAATCTTAGTAATCATTCTTGGTGTCATTGACCTATAGACTCAGTGGAGTCCGTGACGGTCATGCCATAGTGATTCGCATCATAGTCCCTCCTTCACTCGACCCCTTGAATCCACATAAACAAAAGACAACCGTTCAATGAATTGGTTATCGAACCAGTGATCGACCAGTGGCAGTAGGTCATCCATTTATACCGGTTAGTGGGACTTTTCTGAAGGTATAAAAAACCCATTTAGGTCTCCATCTCCATGGAAAACGTTTGCGTGTAGTTTCTAGGCGATGAAAATGATTGCGTGGTAAATGTGTGGTGTAAACTGGTTGTTAGTTGGGGTTGATAGTTGAGGATGGTACCAGGCAGGTACCAAACTAGTACCAGGGCAAGACTTCGGCCTTGAAAAATCAATATATTATCTGATCGGACTTTCTCATCTTAGAATTGTAAGTGTTATTCCAAAAATGGTTAAGATCTTGATCCTTGGTCTCATTCGATTCTATATCGATTAGTTGATCGTTCAATCACTTCATTGGTTGTCCCAGTTCAGTCAGATTGACGAAGGGAGAGTCGGGTGCGATGAAGCGATGAAGCGTACGCTCAAGAACTAGTTCACTTACCAACTTATTCGCTACTCGCTTTAGCTAGTAGCTCAAACTATACCACACGCGCAACAGTGTGCCTGACTCGTTACAGAAATCGATTTTGTAGTCTGAAACTTGTTAGTCAATACTGATTGGTTCACTAGTATCCTGAACTCTGCGGTCCACGACGCAGATGAAGTACGACTGTACACTACACCTCGTATTACGACACTGACGAATTTATTCGCATCGTCCACCAATGAGGATCGTTCTCTTTCTTTCTCTTTGCTTACTTCATTGCTATTTTCATGCTTGCATTTATCGTGCCTCTTTGGTAAAATATCCTCCAGCGGTTCTATTGACATTTGCGTTTTTTTTCCAGCTGTAGCCATCCATTACGTATATTAAGTTCGTGTCTGTTTATAAGTGTTCATTTTTTTAACAAGTTTTCTGGGTTGTAACAAGGATCCTTGCCTTAATATTTTTCATGGGGGATGCTAATTTACGTCCAGCACTTCTCGTGGAATGAGGCTGTATAACAGAAGTCCCTTTATCGCGCTCACTGTAATATCCCAAATATAAACCACAGAGAATTTTTAAGCGAGATGTCGCCCAGAGGAATTACAAGCGTTTTCAACTTTGTTAAGTTATCATGGTTATCCATAATACCACAAATTATATCATTGTATCATTTCTCATGATTCCATTCAGGAGATGAATAGCTAAGATTTCAAACAACTTTTATATCATACATTTAAAGCACAATTAATAACAATAGTATAAAGATCGATAATCAATCAAAATAATCATTTAATTTGTACAGTGATAAAAGATATTCTTACCCAGGAAGATGAGCTCCATATCCCTGTCTAAAGAAGCGTCTCCTCTCCTCCTGAGTGATAGGCTCGAAGACCATCATTCACCACATTAGATGAGCACTCTGGGATCTGATGAACACCTGGTACCTTACGACCTCTTCCTCTGGGGAATCCACTCATCGATTGACACCCGTACTCTCTCGAGTCAACCGCAATGCGACCGACAATGTTTGAACTTACTAGAACCCAGGGAATCAAATGCACTATCCTGATGATCCTTCTCTGACTATCGAACCACAACTAGAATTAAATGAGATCACTTTTCCAAGTGTATTTACGCGTGGTTAGCGCGCCAGTCAAACAAAACTCTGTAGCTATAGGTTGTTATAGTCGGAGGGAAAATACATAATGGAGCCAACGTCCTACTAACGTAGCAGCGCAACGCTTGAAGCCCTCCTACTTCGTGTACTCCTAAAGACACCCACTACCGCCACCATTCTTCCGTTGCACGCCGCACCTTTCTTTAAGGGGCCCGCACACCGTTACTCGACGCCCGCCGTCGCTCATTGAGGCTCATCAACTCAAAATTATTTTTTGATTATTTTTAAGTTAACGAATCTTTGGTAATATTCCTTTCATAGGGTATATCGTGTAGGATGGTTTTGAGACTTCTTGAAAATGTCTGAGTCTTCTTTGAACTTCCTGTTCTTGGGATATCATCGTCTTTAGGATGTTGATGTCTGGTTATATCAGTCGTTGACATTTCTTTGCGTACCCTTTAATTTTCACTTTGACTGTTCACCATGGCAATCCGAGATATGTATTGAGCGCAAAATTCTCAAATGACTGTTGGAATCGTCGCCTTCGGAAAAATCAATATGAACCCGAATGCGGCATCACTTTTGCTGTAATGAACTTATAGAATCGAATAATTGGACAGTCGATTCGAGCGCGTTCTCGTTTAGTCGCCTCGTTATTTTCATTTGGTTACCTCTCCAAAGAACCGATTTATTCAACACACACCTCCTGAACCTAATCGACAGTTTCATTAAGGCAATTCGATCCCGGCGATTGAGAACATCAGGTCTCTTACTGAATTAGTGTAAAAGAGAGTTCTCCATAATTTCCGTCGGATAGCAATAAACATATTTTATATTTTCTTTAACCTAATGTCATCAGCAGTAAAAAATGTATTATACCTTCGTAAGAACGAATCTTGTTTGTTTTATAAAAATAACAAAACATATGAAATTATTCAAAAATTCCAAAACGGCATTAGAAGTGATCTACGTTATCCGTAGTCGATATACAGTATTGCATTAGGCAAGTGCATTCTATTTTAATAGCAATGCTATACTGCCATCTATGGAGCATACACAATTATAGATATATGTAGGTTTTTATATAAAAATACTGATAAAACAGATAACTCATAACTGGTAGACAATTGCGTGTCTTGACGATACAATTTATCTTTCTCTTGAAGCTCTCTTTAATAGATTTTTATTCTATTTACAGCTGAATTGATATTTTCTTTAATTTCAATTTTATATTATCATCTGTACAACATATACGATACAAGAAAAACAGTATAAAAGTAATTGAACAATTTTCAGCAAGACTGTTTATCATATTCATATTCATTTATACCTATATCAATCGAAGTATTCTTCAAAGTAACAGAGAGTGGATCAATTTGATGGCCAGATACGGTACTAAGGTGACTAAAAAAGGTACATCTACTCCATTACGTATCTGGTACAGAATTTGAATTTTTGGCGAGACTATTTCTCTCTCTTTCTCTATATCTTTTTCATATTCCCAAATGAAAATCAAAATCGGAATGACACAGAAAAAATCTGTAACATAAGATTTCACGCAAGTACTTTATGTAGCGGCTTGGGGATTTACCTGCATCGGCGAAGGATGCAAAGTTTTATGCTATTTATATTCCACGGGGTTCGTCGTGTGATTGAAATATAGTTTCGTATAAAAATACCGAGCGTCCCGACGCCTATAACGGATTTATTTCAGCTGTATTTTCTATTTGAATTGATACGTTCAAAGCGATATCCTTTTCTTCAATCTAACCATGTAAAAACAATGTTTTACTGTATACAACTTCACTGTATCCAATGCAGTTTATGCTATATAAGAGGCGTCGCGACGGCACATTTTTTACATATGAACAAATATAAAATGCTGTATGACGTATGAGCTTGGAGAATTGCTTTAAATTAAAAGTTAAAAATAAAGGTCGAAAACGACAGACTAGAATAATTGTGAGAGGGAGAAAAGAAAGAGATAGAGACTAGAGCGTGACTGGGTATTGTTATCAGGAAACACTTGAAAGCTGCATCGCATGCCGATATCAAGCAAAGCAGATATATAGTAGAATAACGGCGAGCCCATTCAACTGTATCTTGTTTGAATTTAATAATATCGGCAAACGGACTCATAGTATATCATGAAATAGATATAAGTTTGCAAATGACAGAGAAGTCAGGGCAATATGAAATTTTTTTACCGAACTTTTTTACACTAGAGGCGCCCCATACGAATCCTACAGATAAACAGGACAATTTAGCTTAATTGAAATCAGTGCGGCATTCTTATGGAAATAGAGACAGAGCGAGAATTTTGAATAAATCCCACAGACGAATATCATATATAAAGAAATTCAAAGTCTATCTCTTTCACCAATCATCTGCAGTACTACCAAACTTTGGGGTTAAATTAATTCAACACGGTATTCGAATGAAATTCTGGAAATCGATATACATCTATTTCAATGGGATATTGTATGTAGTCTGGAGTTAGATTCAGTAGAATGTAACATGGCGAGACGAGTTGGTAGTAACTCCCATATGCTTTCAATTGTAATATAGATAGAAGTGAATTACACTGCATGATTTAATTATCTTTACGTTCCTCTAGTCGCATTTATATATTATCTACATGTTTATCGAACCAAATCACATTAATCTAGGGCACATCCAAGAGAAACAATAATGGGAGCATGAAATGTTAAGGAGCAATAATACTCTGAAGTTTCGTATTGAAAGACACAAGAATATAACGTGTGTCTTCCGCGCATCCTAATTCTCCAGTTAAGAGGATGAACAAATAGCCTTTCTCAAGCAATTTGAAACGACAGGACTAGTGTGTCTCAAGTAGAATATCTTCATGTTCTTCAAGCTCTTTTCATACCTTTATCATAGTTCCTGTATTAAGTTGCAATAATACATATGTATCTGGTTCAAATATAAGTATACTCTAGTAATAGGAAATCTCTTTGGGGATTTGCGATCGAGAATCATTTGTCAAGTATTTTCTGACATGGTTATTATGTCACCTTCGAACGATCGTGACCTTTGACTTCACGTGAGAGGACAGAGTTATGTGTTCTTTTAGTTTGACATTAATCAAATGTCAGGACTTCCTCTGACTCATTGTGACACATAAATTGCTAACTTCTGCTTTGACTCTTTTGTGAGCTTGACGCGTTGACTTCTACGCGTGTCCCTTTGGCGTGGACTCCCTCATCGGCATCTTCCTCGATGTTCCTCCGTTTTTGCCGTTTCACCATTACGTCACTTCTCTTTACACGTCGATGTCTTTTGTTTTCCGCTTGAATGACTCTTCTTTGTCAAAAAGCTAATATCGTCTTCCCTCTAATGATCTCAAGTGCCTTGCGTAGTTTAAACGTGACAGTTAAACATCCGGAAGGATTTGGATTTCCGTGAAAACCCGATAAAAAAAGGAAGTTCGCCCGTAGCTTGAAGGGTGCGAAACTTTATTTTAGATTGACTTTAGGATCTTGGAGTTCAACTCATTCTTCACAATCACGAATAAGCATTGGGTGTACGACAGGAGAGTACGAAGTGGAAGTAGGGGATGTGAAAACCGAATAGAAGGACCATATTGTAGAGCTGAGGAAAAAAAAGTTCGTGGCGAGCAAAGTCTGCCACCCAGGTACATAATGAAAGAGAACTTTCTCTGGGGGATCAAAAAGGCGAATTCTAAAGAAAAATTTATAGTTGGGATTAACAGAGCAAGGGTCAATATTTGAACAACTACAAATTCTAGTAGCAACGATACCAGTCTAGTGAGATTCGCAAAATATATTATTGACACTTTTAATTCCAGTAGTAAATCTTAACAGAATTTTTGCAGTTGTTATTAGAATTTGTTGTTATGCAAATATTAACTATTACTCTAGTAATAGCAACTATACAATTTTCAGTTTATACCTATAAAAAATAAAACATAGAAGATACCTGTATTAAATGATGATGCATGAGGGAGGCTGTATCAAAACATTTTCTTGACTGGAATGGACAGAGGCAACATAATCCAACGAACTCATCGATTGTCGCATTTGTATAACATATTCGAGGAACTATGTAAACTCATATAAAAGTCAATTTGGCCTTGTTCATCGCGTTAAGGCTCATCTCATTTGCATTCTTTTGATCGCAGTGATCGTCCCACCTTTCGTCTTGCTCGGGAATTTACTTAAGTCTATCCGTCCTTTTAGGAATGCTTGAACGAACCTACATAATCTCATTAGAGGCATTTAAACGAGCTTATACGCTGACCCCGTAATCCAATATGAAAATATGGCTTATGGCTCTTGGCTCTTTAGGTTACATGAAGGATTTGCTCTATTTTCTTGAATTTGCTGAATCACTTGTTGCTGCTGCACTGGTTGTTAATAATTTGATTTTTCGTACATCTATTATTACAGATCCAGATCGATATTAATAGAAGGCACGCATGTTTTCATTAGCAAGACGTCCTATAGACATGAATTTGACTCGTGAGGTATCCGCCATATTGCATTAGTACACAGTGATCTATCTTCATGGTAAGTGACTATACAGTATATTTATTTTAAAAAATTAAACGCTAAATCAAGGAAACTGGAATTAGTGAATTTTATTATAATATTATTCCAAATTTCTAAAAAAGCAGTATTGCAACTCAAAAGTAATAATTTTATAATTATCTTGTATGTATAACGCATTACGTAACTGTAATGTATTAGGCAGCTGTACAAACTCTATATATTAATGGTATAGACAACCTATTGGCACGGCGTAGTATACGAGTTCAATACCAAGCTCTTTCAAAACTCGATGCGTGTCGATTGACAGTATATTGATCTTGGAAGTTGATTTGGTGAGCTTTCTGTTGAAAATGCCTATTGAATTCTTCTGCCTTTCAGAGCCTTTCCAAATGTCTTCTCACTTCCTATTCAAGTTTAAGTTTACGCTCTGGAACGACAGTTAAGGACATTATGTCTCAATGCTGAATTCGTTTGCATGAAGATGCATCTCTTGGCATGCCCAGTCGATGCACTTAGCTTAAAATTTGCACGAAGATTTGCATTAGAACTCTGCAAGTCTGCCAGAAATAATAGTAGATAGAATACACCACCAAGAATATCTTGTATTGGTAAAATAAGAGTCGGAAAGAGTACGTAGCTAAGTATACAATATATACAGGGAAACATTACAATGGAGAGAGCGTCAGCGCGTTAAAGAAATTATTTGCCCTCAGAATCACGAATTTGTTTGGTGATGCAAATGTAGGAATCACGAATCGACAAGGGAGCTGTCGCCAAAGCATTTCAATCTCCAATTCAAATCGACGGTATCTCAAAAATACATACAATTTTTTGTTTTGAAGTTCAATTAGCGTAAGATCACCATGATATTCTTCATAAAATTTCGCTTTTAATGTTAACGCTCTAAGTCTTCTTTCTTTTTCTCTTTGTCTGTCTTTGTCTCTCCACTTACCTTTTCTTTATTCAATGTTCATCGAATTGATATTCGTTGGTTCTTGGCAGGTTCATTATTCTTCTTGAGTTGCTTTACCTTGCTTCACTGTTCCATCACATCCCTTCTCAGTTCTCAATACTAATTTACTCTCTTCCTACACCTTTTTCATACAGTCGTTTATTTGCTTATGCTTCTCAACACTTCATTATTTTTAAAGGTAAAATTAATAAAAGTGATGATTTGATCTGCAATTCGTGTCATGATGTCTATCAACATTATTTCAGAGCTGGAATGGGAGAGGCTGAAGGGGAAGAAAAAAGAAATAAAATATCTGCAGCAAATTCTGTAAGACTCAACTCCATTTGCCTCGGTAGTTATCTGTCATTTTTTTATTTTTAGATTTTCTTTTAACCCGACCGTCTTCTCTCTTGCTCTCTCTCTAAGGCGCGAATTCAATAAATGTAATTAGCTCCGGAACTCTGGTCTAAATTATATTGCGAGAAAATAAGCCTATTCGCTAAAGTAATTGTTTTTTTCCAAATTTCATCGAGAGACTAAAAATGAGTTTCGATTAAGAGAACGGAAACAAACAATTTAGTTTTACTATAACGAAAAAAATTGAAAAAAGAAAAGAGGTGCCTTTTAATAAAAGGAATTAAATTACGTCAGCAACTGGCACAAGTATACGTCATGAGGTTGATGCTTCTTCAAAATAAATATACTAATATGCAATACGCAACCTTTTTTAAGAATACTCATCAGATTTATTTCCCAGTGCTCTTCGTCAAGAATGAAATTCATAGATCCATTCTTAGTGAGCCATTTTGATAAATCTTTTAATGCAACAAGTTAAATAAAAAGTAAGATCATCTATCCTAATTAGTTTGGCTTTTGATTTTCAGCCATCGATAAGCAAATAGAGACTATTCCCTTTCGCTAAATACTATAACCGAAAAATCAAGCTGTGCCAATCAATTATTTGTAGCACTAATTATGACACGACTAAGAGCATGAATTATACTTAATAAATCTTGTACAGGTAATATTCACAATCATTCAACTAGAATTTGATTAAAAGCTTCAATAACTAATGCCTTTAACTTTCCCCTAACCCTTTCCCACGCTTAGAGATCGACCGATGCTGCACCATACCGCGTACAGCAATTCTAGCGGTTTACCCCTTTAACCAAGCGAAATTGACGATAATCTTCCAGCGATTAGGGTTGCCGTGGATATCAGAAGCGCCAGGAGCGTATTCCAAGATTAAATTATGGTAAGAATAAAAGGTTTAATTTATCAGTGTGTAATCGATATACTAAGAGAAGAAGGTAATTCATGGAAATAAAGAAAAAAGGCAACGTTTGAATCTGATTGTAAATTAATAATTGAAAATTGTTATTTTTCTATTTGCTTAACTGGATGGGAGCTGTCAGCGATGAAACGAACATTTTAATTGAAAGTTTCTCACTCCACTGTCAACTAATGTTTCCCTCTCATTTCATTGACGCTTTATTCGCGTAACCGTGTACTAAATTGTTTCTGCCATTTTGGTAGTTCCAGAGTGGACGCTGACAGAGTCTGCTTACTATGAGTGAGTGTGTGTGTATATATATCTATATAGCAGCTAGAGGAGTATATATATGTATATACACGAATATATGTATATATGTGTACTATATACATGTCCCAAGTTATTTACATACATACATAAATGGATAGGCTTTAACCTCCTACAGTGAAAATAATTGCCATTATCTTACCAAGGATTTCTGGTGACGGTCCAACAGGAGTTTCTATTGGTACAGAGAACGTAAAAACGGATATTCAGTAAATATATTTCCCAAATTTTACGAGGTTAATTAATTTCAAGCCAGGGAGACGACGTCGTCTCAATAGCCGAAAGTGCCAATTTTAAGTCTACTGAGGCTAGAGATAGATGGGCTTACGGATAGTCAGGAACTCATCCCCCGAGAAATGCACTGAACGAAAGTCTTTACGAGAGAATGAGATGAAAGATGTCTTGTTTACGATGGAGAAACTCCATGGAAACTGCCGGCTTTGTCGGCTGGTTAAAACGTCGTTAAATGGACGATCAAACTCCGCCGGTCTCCTCTACCCCGACCATTCAGAGGAGCAGCGAATCTTCCTAGGTACGTAATAAAGGTCCGTACAAGAGAAATTTAGTTCACAATGAAAAGCCATTCAACGTCATATACAGATTAGTCGTCATAAGGCTTGTTTACATTGTCAAAAAGTCTGAGGTTTTTAATTCACTATCTAACAGTATAACGTGAGTATATTACTGCATGTAAAAAAAAAAATGAATTTTTACGCTTTACGAAGATCAGTGTCGCCCCTAGCAACCCTTTTGGCTCCAGTCGTTTCTTCGGCTTATGCCCTCGATAAAGGAAATCTCTTTTAAGAGGCATTCCAGGGATTTAAGCAGCCACGTTTCTTCGCATACAAGACTTAAAAGTCTGGAATGTATTATAAGGTTTTCCGAAGTACTTGACAATGTTGATTTACTTGATTGACGTTCAAAGAATTCGCTGATTCGCCTCGAGATTTTCAAGTCAAAGCCCACACGTTGTTTCTCAAACAGGAAAAGGAAATACTGAAAAATGTCTTTAACAGGTTAGGATAATCAGATAATCCACCAAGTTCTTGTACATCAATTTATTAAATTTTCTGATAAAGGGATACAGGCTAGACTCAAGTGGTAAGCATATGTTGACGCGTGTTCCTGTACGTATGAATAAGGTTTTCGAGGTCGCTGAGGTCGAATGGGGCTCAGGAGATCACAGCGACGACAAAAGCCTATAAAGTGTTGCATTATGATCAAACCAAAATCATAAGACAGATTAAGGCTTGCCTTATATATATATAGGACAAGTAAAACGTTGATTAGGTAGATGGGTAATGCGTGCTTGCGAGAATAATTTATTAGCGTGGCCATCTATCGGGTGTTTACCTAAACCTATTCCTATCTTCTCGTTATATCATTCGCCTGATGTCATAATTGGATTATTAAGTCAATTAGAGCTAAATACATTACGTTAACCCGTGGACTGTCAAGAGAGCATATAATCGCCCAAAGCCTAGGTCGCTTTCATATTCACAACAAGCGGAACACGTCTACTCATTCGAACATACATAGATTCATTCATTGATCCTTACATGTTCGCTTATTTATAATAAATTGATACAACATAAGTGTATTACCTGGACTGATCTCGCAATCTCACACCACAGCAAGTTCTTTGATGTCTTCGCAGGACGGAATTGACTAGAATACCTTTGACCCTTGACCCCGGATATATATCAATGTTACCTTCCTTCATATTAATAGAAATCTTGAAAAGTCCAGAAGCATCCTTTTTTAAATATAGAGTATACATTGTCCGTCCTGCGAGTTTCATCTCAGCTTCATTCACGATATCTGTATAGTGTTCGAGACTGTACAGTAACTCACGGGCATCCAATAGGTGCTTCATCAACTATTGATCCGAAGCTTAAAGACTTTTTGGAGTAGGTGTAGCCAGGTATCAGTTCCGTATAGTAGAATTACGAAGCTCCCTGCCGGATATCATAACTCATGGACGCTCAGCAGGAAACACGAAGATTAGCTCGAGATTATTATTTATCAAGTTGCCATTGTAGACGGCGAAACTTTTGGCCGAAACTGAAGTTCTCGTCGTTACAGGGGATATAAAGCAGGTCGCTGTGAGTACGGATGGGGACGATTAAACAGAGAACTACTCGAAATTCTTGGCTTTGTAAAAGCTGCCGCAGATCTGTCACGTCGTTATATGATGACAGTTAGGTCTGTGAAGACATACAGCAACAACAGTAGAAACGAAGACATGCTCCCACGTTCTCCATTCGTCCATTGAACTCCATTGAGAACGGGCTGCTTTTTTTGTATAAGGCTCTGCCACCATTTTTCTGATTTCCAGTCTGCTGCTTCGATCGATCTGTAAATCAGAGAGGGAGAATATTCACAAGGATCTCGTGATAGCGACGCTTTTATCAGTAACTAACAGCCACCGAATGAAAGCCTGAAGTTAAATCTATTAAGCTTTAGCAGCCTATGAAAAAGCTCCTGTGGGAGTCACCCGCTGTCTACCCACATGTTAGCGCCATTCCTATCGCACGCTAGTGAACTCGTGTTTCTGTTAGTCAAAAAATACAAAATTAATTTTGCTAGGTAACTGCGTTTAATACTACCACTATTGGCACTGCGATATAATCTCGTCTATATTCCCTGTCAAAAACTGTCAACGTGTCCATCCATTTAATACTGATTTAGTATATTGATATTCCTCAGGAGCTTTTTCAAGCTTAATCGCTTTAGTAATGCAGATATGTATATGAATACTGTATATGAGACTCTACAGTTGAACAAATCTGCGTATCGCTTACTGGTACACTTTTTATAACACTCACTCTTTAACCAGCGATTGATTACTTAACGTCAGGTTCGCATGACAACGTGTGCGGCATTGCCATTAACAGTAGCACATATGTTAGGGTTAACGTTTCCATGAAAATCTGGCTGGGACAGATTCCTTTTGAATACATTTCTTGCACAATTTTCAAATTCAATGCTTTGTCATATTTTGGCAACTGACAGGCTGGGTATTACGTGAAATTTGTCAAATTAATTAATAGAAGATTTATCTTTTGTCTTGTCATTCACAAATTTTCGATAAACCCTTTCACTGTTTTGCCCGAATTTTAAGACGAAAATTTCAAAGGCTATATTCTAATTATATATTAACCCCCTTGGTCTTCCTCCATGAATCCCATTTGACGAACCCTAACGAATCGGTCCACTTCTACCGTGAAACACCCTTTGCGTATTCCTTTTGTTTTTCCCGCTATCTTACGGTATACGACTCGGCATATCGGCTCGGTATAAGGCATAATCCTTTACTTACTCTCCACTCTCTTTACCACTCGTATTTACCGATTCTTGATAAAAATCATTGTCGCTCTCTTTCTGTTTAGAAGACAGAGAGACAGACAGTACAAGATTGGTGGAAAGCAGATAGAGAGCTGGAGACGAAAGAAACGGGGAAAGAGAGAGGGTGGAGGGCAAGGAGATCATTTAATGAGTTCACTTAGAACACAGAGTCAATTCAAGGAATTATTCTTGTTCCAGAAATAGAGGATCCGCCTCGCAAGTCTCACGGACACCACACGCCGTGAATTTGTTTGATCCCGGCTGCTCCTTAAGCGTCATCATATTTCATTAACGAACGCCACTCTCGCATGAGTAAGCACAATAAAAGAAATGCTCCTGGAAGTGTTAATAACACGAGTTTAATATCTTCTAACCGAAACGTAATGTCTTCTCGTACGAGATGTCTGGAATAGGTTTGGCTTGTTTGCTCAGGACCATTTTACTTCACGTGAGGTTGCGGTTTTGCGAATTTACTGTTTGCGTATTCAAGCCTTGTGTACACGTGTATCTCGCATATATGAACTCAAAGCAGACTTAGACGCTTGAACCCTTTGATCTTCGTACCATCTTGCACTTTCACCTTTCATTAGAGAAGTTTTTTTACCACGATGTTTTTACCCCTGAATATTTTCCTGTGGGAACACCAAATTATTTTAGCAAATTAAACCGATAATTTTCCCTCTATCTTTCCCCTGTATAATCTTTCATGATTATATTGTCCCCTTAGTTTGTCTTAAGTAACTTCTACCCTAGACAAGATAATTATTGTCGGTGCCACAACAACTCATTGTCGAAGCCCTTCTGTTTCTCGATACGTATAACTATAATTATTGTGTCATACATTTCACAAGATTCTTCGTAGCAAGTAGACTCGGATTTGACAGATGTCATAACATGATTTTGATACTTGACAGTTTTCTATAAGAGAGATAAGCAGTTTTAGATTTATAAACAAAAAAAAATATTCGCTACTCATATATATCGATTGCGATTGTGTAGCATATTGATATTCGAAATTGGGTAGAAATTATTTACATTGAAAATTCCCGCCACGGCAGTCAATTTTAATGAAGGTTCAAAATTTAATTTTAGAAGGACGCTGGTACATCGACGACTAACTACCTATGTCCTTAGAGGACCTGAACTTTGACACCGTCTAACGATTTCATTTTTATCCATTAATTTATCGACGCTGTGATCCTCTGGCGAGTGTCGAAAAGAGTCAAGGGTGGAACTATAACTGACTATATCGCATGCCCCACGCATTGCAATGTTTACGCTGTGAAAAAAATGTCAGAGGTTGTCAGAGGAAGGCAAAGAGAAAAATGAAGGAGAGTAAAAAAAGAAGAAGTGCGATTATATCGGCATTGGTGGTAGGAAGCCGTTCACTTTCAACCATGTTAATTGGGTCAATATTCGCTCGACCAACGGAGAGACGCATCAATCATTCTTGCGAGTGACAACTATTTATTCCGGCGCAAACACGCCGGCCAGAATTATGAAGATATGTATATAAGCCTTGTTATATATTGAGAAAATAGAGATGAGCTATTATGGTCATTTGTAATGCCGCGCCTTTCGCTTTATGAAGCACCCACGTTATCTACATGAATAAGATCAGAATAATACTCATGTATAATTACAGCTCCGATTAAACAAATGAAGATAGACTTAAATTACATTAAGGCAGTAGCGATCCGTAATAAGAGTATCGTGAATTATTGACAAACTTTTACAAATTTTGTGCACTAACTATCTATATCTGTATACATATATTCTTAGGCGTCATTCCCATTCAGTAAAGTACTTCCGCCTATCAAATGCTCGGTTGATTAGCCATTCAGACCAAGTGCACGATATGAAATTCGTAACTATCCTGGCGGGAGATTCAATTGAAAATTAGTGGGTATGATCAACCAATGAAAAACACAACGAGGAGGATCGTATCGCGCGCGCTTTATTATCCGTTTGTATTTTCCACCTTGTTTACAAGCTTTAGTAAAAGTTTCAGAGGATTGTTAATTGGGGAGATGACCAATTGACGAAGGTCTATTCATTCGGGGATTCCCCGAAGGATTGATTTAGAATTCTAGACGATTTTTCCACTTGGCTTTTACAGTATGTTAAAAGTATGTTTTGGGGGGCCCAGTATGTAACGAGACATTCATATATGGAAGCTAAAAATATTTATATAGAACTGAACCTTTCGGATGTCTAATTTTGGAATTCTAGTCTAAACCTAAATTAATAAAATGAATGACTAGCTAAACCCATCACAGCTCCGGGAGTTTAGCATTAAAAAATTATACAAAAAATCTGGTGCGAATGCCGCTTTATTACTTCAAAGTACAAATTAAATATGTATGTACAATTTTGAGTCAAATTCGGCAAGTCTCAAAAGTACTCGAAATATACTTGGAAAACGACCTTTACTTCGTCTAGCCATTACGGAATAGGCCGATACCAAAAATAGCATATGCTCTGAATCACCCTGTATATATAAAGATTTTAAAAAAATATATAAATAAACATACAATGATATATCGACGTTGATGTCGATAACACTTGCAGCTAACTTTTTCACCTTTTTACATATCAACTCCTTTTTTTGTTTCCTCAACAGACCCCACTAACCTTTAACCCTTTGCGATGCCCATTAACCGTTCCCTTAGAGTCCTGGAACTTTTGGACATCTCGACATCTGGCAACGGCAACTTCCGAGCCTTAATGCAAAATCGATAGACGTTTACCGGGTACCCGTCAGGTCACACTGGCTACCGATAAGGGAACAGAGGTAACTACTCTTTTGGATGACCTATGTTGAAGGTACACAAAGGTTAGGTTAAGTTGATACTCATCCTGAAGGATAGTCGAATTCAAACCCGAATGAACTATATCTATCTATTATATCGTTCTGGGTGTCCCCTTATCCATCATCCGTTTCACGGCCATGATTCAAAGTAGAATAATACTCCAGGTGTCGCTGCAAAATTACGATCCGGTTCCTTGCTCTAGACCATTCGTTTCCTAGGAGTGTTAGAGCCTGCTTTACGATGGCTCGTAAAATCTTTTCTTTCCAGCAGGAGTCGTGTGTTTCAGGGCGCATAGACATCCAGCATTACGTTTGATACGTTGGTAGACTTGCTTATGCCTATTTGTGTTAGGGAAAATGTCAATATCGATGACGTCGAACGCAAAAGCAATTCCCAACATCGTTTCCATTTTTATATGAGATGATTGAAAGTGGAAACATCGAGTTTGATAAAAGTGAAAAAAAAATAAACGTTGCCTTGTAACTACAGAACCGATACATAATTTATTCTTGAATACCTTTATATTATTTTCTTTTCTCATACTGGTAAATCATAACTCGGTCGCGATTTTCATTTTTCATGATATTCATTCGATTTGAATTTATTTCGATTATATTCCATTAAGATATTAAGGTTGTTATTAACTTGGGTGAGTCTAAATACACACAGTTACTCTAGTTCCGGAACATTAATAACCACCATTAAGCACCTTTAACTATTCCAGGAATACCCCCAATTTCGTGTTGACGCAATATGCTCGTACTTCCGCCTTCGTCGTTAGCAAACATATTTTCTCAATTTTAAAATGAGATCGAAAAATCTTGGAAATTTCATCAATATTTATTAGAATTATTGCAACTGAAGTATTTCTCAAAAAAAAAAAAAAAGATTCAGTATCAGCTTTCCTGATATTTTTATATGTAAACTTTTGTTTTTCGTATACCAAGAGGATGGAATTTTTCATATTTCAGATGCTGGGTAAATAAACTTTAGGTATAGCCTGTATAAATCAGTTTAAGTCATAAAAATTATCTCGACTTTCAGGCTCGCCTCCGACTTAGCAGTTTCCGTAACTATTAAGTAAGGAACTCAGAGGAGAAACAAAATTCGTTTTTATCCAGATGGAGGTCAAACTGCAGTACGATTTGGATTTAGCAAAGTCAGTGGACAGTACTTTAGTGCAAAAGCGCTGCCGGTAATACGAAATAGAAATGCAATTTATTTTCCCCAAAGGAATCTAATAGATGAACGTCACCCAGGCTGATTTTGTCGAGTAAATAGAGAAAGGAATGCTAGTGCAAATGGTGAATAATATAATATTAAGCTATACAAGGTATTTCATAATTATTGCATTTTCGAGTAGAAAATTTTAACAATGCCGATATGTAATTGTTATTATGTTTTTGTTGAGAATTTACGTGTGATGATGTCTATAAAAATTCCAACCTAGTCTAACCTAACTTCATTCACGTGTCCTGCGTTTGACTTATCCGAAGAATTTTAGATATAAAATTCCCAGAATTCCTGTTGTTTCCGTCACAGGAATTTGAGAATCAAGAACCAACTCATCCTTTCATTTTGATCCCAAAAGGTCGATGTTTTCCACAAGGAGAGTGCAAGTACTCTCGTGTCGCTTACTTGCAAGAATCCATCTTGTCTTGACACCGTTGGATTACGGCTCGTGATAAAACGGCAGGATTGCCGAGTAACGAAATTACCGGGTAGCAGTTAAGGTACCTTAATGAAAATCATCGCCACGTGATCCTTGGCACGTCGAAGGATTTTCGGTAAATGGAAGTTTGCGATGGATTAATTATCGTTAAAGTGTCTCTTGCGATACTTCATTAAACATGAACTTTTCCAGGTATTAAGGTTTCACTTAATAAATACGTCATCCACGTTATGATTCAATTATTGATAAATGCATGAGTTATACAAAATGATATTTCAATATAATACGGCGATAATAATTCTCAATTATATTTGCGCAAGACGATAATCCATGGTACTACATGTTCTCTCTATATACAAAGAGTCATTATATTTTATTTTCATGGAATTCGAGAGCATATTCAATTACGCAAGAATCCGTCGTACTCCGGGATTCTCTTCGTCGAGGTCGTTCTGTTTCGTCGTGTTAAAAACGGCATTAACGGTTTACAACTGAGGCGGCACTGAAACCCAGTTACGCCATTTCTCGTTTACGCTACCAGTAGCTGAGTGCGTCTACTTGAGAATGTCATTCTCTGTACCCTCTGACATACAAACGTATTTAAGACCGTCTCTAATCTTCGTTTTCTCTTGCAAACTCTACAAGGTAAATAATTTAGGGATAAGGGGATTTTTATTTTTATTTTTATTTATATATATCTATATATGTAGAGTACAACAGTGATCAGTATGTCTTAAAGCCCGTGACGAAATTTTTAAGTCTACATTGAACTTCAAAGTTCTAAATAAAGCCTCTTTTACTTTTCCTTGACCTTAATATCCTTTGACCTATGTCCTATCATTATTTATTTCAACTTATGTTGATCCTTTATGTTTTGCTACAATCGATTAATGATTGTTCAAATTAAATTAGCTTTTTATAATTAATTTATTTTTATTAGTTTTATGCAAGTATTCAAAGTTACATGATTTTATTCATTTGATATATATATATGTTTAAAGCGTGATATTAAAGTTGAAGAGATGCTTTGTTCAGAACTTCGTGGTCCGATATAGGCTTAAAATTTCGACACGAGTATAGATACCAGAATGGAGGGTATAATAAAAGCAAGGGACGAAAATCGTAAGAGATGAAAAATGTTGACTTGGAAGATATCAAATAGATAAGCGGCTAGGTCTACTACGTGTTAAATCCATTAACAGCAGCAGTGTGTAATGGGTTTACATAATGGCCAAGTGGCAGGTGAGCATCAAGCATATATGGTTTGGACGATAGTTAGTATCTGCCCGGGTAAAAATATATTGATGCGGGATGGATCAGTCAAGGATTATTTTGCATGATCCGTATAAGATCCCGTAAAGATACAATAAATTTTAACCCGGGTGCCAGTTATTCTAGCTGTCCGTCATTAGTCGTTGCTACGTGCATCAGATCAGCTTCCGTTATTCTTGATCATTATGTGTAGGTACAAGGTCATTAACGGCCCAGTTGTTATTAATGTAATTACAATAAAAATAAGATAATAAAATTAAATGAAGCGAAAAAATAGTACAATCCGAAAAGGAATTTCGTATTTCAAATTCAACTTGGAATGACTCATGTTTTAACTCCTTGGAATTCACAATTACGAGCGTCCCCGTAAAAGCTTTCCATCCCTTGGAACGATCCACTGTTTAAAGCTGACAACGATTTCCAGCCACCTAAACCATTTCGTAGATTGAATTCCAGTAAGATTTTTATCTTAGATATATAGCTGGTGAGCATCAACAAAAAGAATCTAGATGCTGCTATCCGAAAACGATATTACGACAAGGGATAGTCGGGATCGAAGAATTTTTAAGGTTGGCTTCCCTTAGCATTCCTATAGGAGAAAAATAAGAAACAAAAGTTGCTGTAATTTTAACCGAAACGTATAATCGCGCTTCGAGTACGAGCCGGAATAACGATCTTAGTTTATATTCCTGGAGTTGAAGAAAGTTTCTCGAACGATCCGAATGGGCTCGTTAGAATAAATCAGTTCCTGAAAAATCCGGAAAAAAAAAACGCGGAAAGTCGGAAATGTACGCACAGGCAATTCACATGATCCAGAATGGATATACGTAGCATGCGTAGAGTGGCTAGAGTGCGTAGCATGAAGAGGACGTCAAGAGCACAGACTTGTTGGTATGACGGCCAATATAGACGTTTGATATCTGTATTGGATGGAGGCATAAGTAAGTACACAGAGGGGGCTGTTGATAATGACGCGTTTGTTTGCTCGTCGTGGTAAAAGCAATACAGCACCAGAATGGCGTCCTGTGCGATACAGACTATGGAAGGCTTTTAATTAATGTCTGTGCGTGGGGTTGGAGAAAAGCAAGAAATATAGAAGTGAGGTGAGGTTAGAGCAGTGTCGCACTCTTGCTTACCAAACCTCTAAGAAGAAATGAGATCCCTTTCTTTACTTACATCCTTATCATCAGAGTCTTCAATCTTTGTTCTACGAAAATCGCACACTCTATCCTCGCCGGAAGTACATGTTTCTTGGTATCCTGTACACTTCCGATCTTTGTGTATATCTTTGTCGCTCCTTCTTCGTGTTCTTGAACAAGGTAAATATGTATGGTCCTGTGATCGATGACGCTGAACTCAGCGGTAAAGGATTGCGCAAAGGATTGTGAGACAGTTAAGACAAAGTTCCTTCGACAAGATTGTATTTGGATAGTTTTATAGAGAAAAGGGGGGAGGTGGTTTTGATAATGACATGAGAAAAAATTCAATAAAAATTGAAGGGTCGTATCGGTCACTAAGACCTACTTTAAGTACGTCAATTATTATTCTCCTTTGTCTTTCATGATCTTCGCGTCGTTAGGTCATTGCGAAAAAAGTCCCTTGGAGACTTCTGATCAGCATCGAAAGTTATTCTTAGCAGAAAAGAATTACTCTGAGGCAATTTTTGGTTTCTAAGGTTTCCGGTTACCAAACGTCTAACGAACTTTTGACTTTTGTCATCGATGCCAAACAAGGCCTATATGATCTTGCAGCAATTAGATTCTTCAGACTAAGAGTACTTGTGTTGTTATTCGTTGTTTATTACATTTAACAATTCCATCTGCTTCCTCTACCTTTTCGTCTTTTGTTATCTTTATCTCTCTATTCCCCGATCAAAATCATCAGAAAACGTCAGTTCGACTTTCAATACACTCTTGGGTTTTATCCATCCAGAATCGATAAATCGCACGTTCCATGTTAAATCATTGATACCGGAACCATTGGTACAGCAGTACCGTTTCATGAGGATGAATTAATGATGGTAAATAAAAAGGGGCTGATAGAGTTATCATAACTGAGGAATGTTACATTAAATGACGTGTCTATTGACCTCCCGACACGGAGCGATAACGTGCTAGGCACGTACATCCGATTTTGAGGTTTGGGGTTCTGAATGTCACTAAGCGAATTATCACAGGAGCTACCCAAGGGCTAATTGCCAAAATGGTTTTGCATTTAGAATCATTTGCCAAGAACATTTGAAGGAATGGATATTCTCGTTATCTATTATCAGTACCAGGAGGGTGCGTTTGATTATACGAGAGGAATTTCTCACGGTCCTTTTAAGAATCCTTAAGAACTGCTTCTAAGAACGTTACAAGATATTATCAAGGTTTCCTTAGCAACCAAAGTTTTTCAGTTAGAAGACATTAGGGTCTTACCGAGTTAATAAAGACTTGAGCTTTCTGTTGGTACTCGTCGACAAGGCGTAGAATCATTTATGAAAGAAAAGAAAGATTTTATCAAACTGCCGTGGACCCAGACTAAAAGATTTCCAGGGTGATTACGTCATTGTAATTTTCCATGATGTTTTAACAACACCAAAGGACTGATGGACATAAGTTATTTTCGAGGAAGGCAAAAAAATTCTACTTAATTTATGACTCCTTTTTTGTGTTTCCTTCTCTCCCAGCAAAGATTCATTTACCCAGACCTTTTTCTGGTTTGTAGCAGTAAGATATTAAAATTCGAACAATTACTCAAAGTGATACACAAGCCTTGCTCCTCTCACACAATATGATTAAAACAATGCATTTCCCACCGTATATATAATACGACAACGTTATAAAATTTTAACGAGCTCGTCAATATTATCGACCAATCATCCAGAGTATTTCGTTCTGAAAAAGAGGCAGACGATTGGATCTTTACACCCTACAGCGATCATACGAGAATCATGTGATTCGCGTCCCACGCAGCTACGCTTGATGTTAGAGTGGAATGAAGTTTGCAATGCTCGTAAGAATGTTTAGGAGGAGAAGCATTTAGGAGTGTACAGAAATGCGAAGTGACACGACGTTCTTCAGACGCGAATAGAGTCCATTCACGAAGAAGAGTCTCAGGAGGAAAGACTTGGATCGAAACCATGGAGTACTTGGTAAGGATTGCCTCAGGATATTTTAGGTTGATTAGT
>JARPRG010000386.1:172322-228971 GCA_031001745.1 Hartigia nigra
CACAATATCCAAAACTCGTTCAGATGTTGTCTCTTGGACATGTCAAAAATAACTTCGTATATATGGATACTGCCTGGGATGATTGAGCAGACTAATTTTTTTCACGATAATCGTATCTTTGTTCCTCCGACCAATGAGCTTAGTAAGGGTCTTGGGATAACTCGTAGAAGACCTAGCGAGTTTCACATGGTTGGATCCTTCAGAAGCTCCTGATGATGCGTAACCTAATCTAACCTACGACTAATGAGAGAGTTAAGAGTAGTCAGGGTTGTTTCTACGTTAAAAAGTTTCTACGTAACTATAGCCTTATAACGTTCGGCTGATCGATATCGCTTTGTAATTAGTTGATGAAACCTTGTCATTGACCTTACTGGTTGTCGGTGAGTCGTATTCGCCACATGAAAATCCACCTATGTATTATATCCTACAGTCACTATAGCATGGAACGCTATAGCCTGTGATTATATCAGCTGCAGTCTGCTAACGTTTTTTGGATTTGGCCCAAATGCTTTTCAATACTTCACAGGTTTTATCTTTTGAATTTTGATGTTTGACAGTTGCAATAATCGTCGAGTTTCGAGAAACACCGGGATTATAGACGCTACTGGTAATTCAATTGAACCGCATAGCCGATATTTACACTCTGCCTCGTGGCAATTAACGTGTACTTCGTAAATAGTTTTCCCAGGGTGCCGATGACCTATCGCTTAAGGGTCGTGGAAGTCACACCCTTAACACTCAATCGAATACTCGTTTTCCTTGGTACATACTTGATCCTCCCTTAAGTGACAATAGTCGTGTCTCTTTTTAGAATTCTTAATTATACTCCTAATAACATTAGCAATTTAATGAAATGATTACACCGAGCGAAAGGGGTACCGAAAAGAAAAAAGTAAATCTCAGCTTCTATGTATCCCGTAGTGATCGACTTTGCTACTAATTACAAGTTCCTGAAAGCACCAATGTAATATAGGGGGGGGGATACAGCTTGGAAGAAGAGACTTTAGTTTACTACGCGATCGTGTTTCTAGACACGTTTTCAGCATCGACGTTAGCGTAAGGGCTTTAGCATTAGCCAGCCCCAGCTTTTAAAAGAGTGTAAAGTGATAAGGACGACTAAAAGACGAAGAAGAAGAGCAACAAGAATAATGAGAAAGAGATATAAGACACGAAATATATATGAGACAAAAGCGTAATATTGTACTTTGGAAAGTGTGAAAGTAGGTACACGTATAACAGCCAAGATGCGGTAATTATTCAAAAGTCTAAAACCTCTTTAATTTTAAAGCACTCGGTAACCGTTACCATGACGCACGGGCTGGCTTTTATGGGTTCCCAAGCGATAGGAACTTTTTGTAAGTCGCAAGAGCATTGACGAATGGCGATAATGAACAATGGCATTCGCACGCCCTGACTGGCCCTAGGCATCTCAATGGTCTGCCATTTCATTAGCTTGACGTCGTTGCGTGGTACAGGAATGTCCTTTAGAAGGTGAAATGTAATAGATACATCCATGTAATATACAGACGAACAAGATCCCCCGCCTTCTAGTGAACGAATGATTTTTTTCGCTTAGAGGAGCTTAGGTTTTTGACCTTTTCGGAAAGATTGGACGCGCGACGTCTACTTTGACGTCGTGCTCACGGTAATTGGAAAACGAAGTTCATTCATTTTGATTAATTGGTCGCTCTCTGGGGGTAGAACTCACACTCTGCAACACCTAATAAACTGTTGGCGACTGTGATGCTATCTTGGGAAGTATTCCCGTCATCTACCCCCAAAGGAGTCTACAGTAGTTTATTGCGATTGTCAAGGATTCCGCATGGCATCTGGAGTCTTTGGAAATAGAAAATTTGTAACACTACAGATTTACCAGATGTTTTATACAAGAGTACATCAGTCGATGTATCTTGTAAAGTTAACAATAATTTCAATCACTTCGACGTGGACCAGATAAAAATATTCGATCTTTTCAAATTTGTTTCTTTAGATTAAAAAAAATCTTTTTGATAGTGGGTTGTAAACAGTTACAACCACAGGAGGTTATGTAAACTGATTTTTTGGTAAAAACATAACTGTCAATTGCATATGATTTATGATTTTCACGGATAACAATTCAAGATGGCTACTACGAGCACTACGATCCTCTTAAACCTGAGTTACGCATCTTTTTGTCTGACAGGTTCACTTATTTTATGTCTCTGTCCCGCATGCTAGGACTTCGATATTCCGTGGAATCGATTTCGAATCTCGCTGTCCTTCTTCGTCATGTCTTTTCTCCTTTTCCTCCTTTATTCACCTATGCTCTCCCTTTCTCGCCCCTCAACACGTCCGTTCGCACAAATCTCCCCCTATTCTACCAGGATAATATCCTGTCGTTGCGAGCACATGGAATCTTACGATACGCGAAAACATTTTCACAGTACACACTATACAGAACGAGGTCGTTCAAGAAGAAGATGGACGAGTTGGTGAAAGGTCATGGAAAATGAGAATAGATAGTGGACAACTCGACTGAATGAGAAACTAATGGCTAAAGGCGTAATAAATTTCAATGAATTTCACATCCTCACGTGACCTTTACCTTATTCTTTCTATATGGTTTTATCCCTTGCAGTGACACTTCTACTAGTAACCATAGAGTATAAAATTACAAGATATAAGTGTAACGAGACTATGTTGTGTCACGTACTCTAGCAAAGGCCAATGGCCACGTATTTCCTTAGTAAGAGCAATGAATATTTTTGCATCAAGTGAATATCAAATTCCAAAAATGTTACTTCGGGATAAATTTGATTTTACACAGGAGCTTCTGAAGGATTTTGTGGATTTGGAAAAGCGACTTTTCCAAGAGCCAAAGCAGTATAACGATAACGTTCGTGAGGTATATATAAGCTTGGTAGAATGGTATTTGGGGGAGGTAAAATTCCCATCGGAATCACAATAACTTCGAATAGGAAACTTTGAAACCCTGAGGAAATTCAGTAGCACTAAAGGTTCTACTCTATAACTCCAGGGAATAATACAGAGCAAATCGAAAGTATATGTTTTTCTGATATCACGATATTACGTAGCAAGAGAAAGTCAACACTCACCACGACACTTCATCTAAAGGACTACGTCGTCCACGTCGTTCGATTTCCTATCTGTTATTTGATCCTGCAGCATCTTCCTCGATGGATCCTTTGAGATGTTTGTCGACAGCTCCAGGGTGATCATCTCACAGCTGGATTGATTTGCTTTAGGTATTGTCTGACTAGGCAAGAGAGTCTCCTGCACGGTGTCATTTCCATTACACATTCTGTCGCTTCTGCAAACTTCCGTTGTCCTTGAAGTTCCTTCGGTGTAACCTCTTCTGAAGCAGGGTAGCACCTTCAGTAGCAAAAGTATACTCGGTATGATTTTTATATAATCATTGAATCTCACGGGATGTCAAAAAACGAAAGTGGATGAAAGTGTTATTAAAAAAAAAAACAAAAAAACAAACCTGCTTAAATTCCTTGCGAAAATTTTCATTGAGCCAGGCGTAGAGAAATGGATTGTAGCAGGTGCTGCTCATGGCAAGGCAGTGAGTCATGAAGAAACATAATCTGTAGTATGACAGATCATTGATCTGTGAGTAAAAATCATTGACGACGTTTATGATATTCAAAGGAAGCCACGAAATACCAAATATGGTAACCATAGCGATAAGCATTCTATTAGTGCGTCGTTTCCTCTCGCGATCAACTTCCTCTCTTCTGGTAGTCTTACTTCCTGGTTTGCTTTTTGCTCGGTCGTTTAGTTTAGCGGACACGCAAATATAGCAAAAAGCGATCACGAAGAACGGGACGACAAACTGCAAGAAGGATGTCAACGAGCTGAAGATCTGTCTTAAGGATTCACTTGGCCAATGTTCCTCGCAGAAGATCCTCTTCTTTCCCGTCTCCCATTGAAGATGCTCTTCGAGTTGCATATAAAGTCCATAAGGTAGTGTGACCAGGAGTGCGATTAACCAGATCCCGACGATGATACCCAGGCAAACCTCAATCTTCATCCTTGGTTGAAATGGATAAATAATAACGAAGAATCTATCCACGGCAATGCTCGTCAGGGTCAGAGTGCTTATATAAACGCTAACACCTTGAGCGTAGGGTACCAGTCGACATAATGCCTTTCCAAAAATCCAGCGCCCGAGGAAGGTGTACAGAGGTGTGAAGGGTACGGCGAGGATACAGAGGAGGACATCGCTGAGTGCCAGGTTGGTGATGAAGAGGTTCGTCACGGTGTGCATCTGCCTATTTCGTGCTACCACAAAGCAGACTAGGACATTCCCAAAGACACCAAGGACGAATATATTCCCGTAGAAGATGCAGAAGATGATCTGTACCACGGGATTGGACACAATATCTTGATCGTGATAAGAAAACTCATGGCTGTCGTTTCCTTGATGATACGTATGGTTCTCCATGTCTTTCAGGTGCTCCAGACCTTGTTTCCGTCAGATTAAATTTCACAGCCGTCTTCTAAACCCTTACTTGATAAGGTCGTCAAATAGATGAACCCTTTGAGTAATGATGGAGGCTGTACTATCCGATCAGTGCTTCATCCCGGTCGTGTAATTTTGTAATAGATTATTTGCCTAACGCAATGTAGTATGACGTAAGCTCATCCAAATATTTGGGAACAAGAGTGGTCATTAATAATACGAAAAATGTATAAAGCTATTACTTTATAGTCCCGGATTCGTGGGACAAAAGACGGATTTAGAAGCTATCCCCTGAGGCAAGGTTCCCGCGAATTTCACCAGAGATATACAAGGATCCGCTTATCGCCGTTCTGAGCATCTTATCGAATATTTGAGTGTGAAAAAGATCAAGTGTGAATAATATATATTAACCAATAAAAAAAAGTTACAGAAGCTAAAGTGAATCTCGGTGCGACGGCTCTCTGGATTTCTTGTGGAATGGATCTCGGCCACCTGTTGACACTGTCTCTGAACAGGATTGACTTCTGCTTCCACTTTTCTTTTCTTTTTATCTAGGATTTATGTTATTTTATTCAACACTGAACACTTGGAACTTCGATAGAAATGACCTCAGCACCCTCGAACGTTTCAACATAACAGCCGAAACGATGTACGCATGGCTTCCCTCCTTCCTTTAACGAGGTAATAAATTTTTAGTGAACAAGATGGGCTCATCTCAACTTCTAATTTCTCGCTTGAATCCTTTTATATTTCTTATGCCACTCTTTCTTTCTCTCTCTTCAGAATAATTGATTGTAATCTAGAGTAGGAGAAACGACCTTGGCACAAGTGTTTCGTTCATTCAACCAAGAAGTAGATTACAGCCGTGCTTTATCCGATAAATCTCTGTTCCGCGAACACGCCGATTAATCAATGGTTTTTATGAAAATATTATAGTTTCAAAAAAAGACGCTTCGATATGCCGGATGTAATTTTGATGCGTGACATTTCGTTTTCTCTTTGCATCACAATCACTATGTTCTTTTCAAAATTAGTATTTTTTTTTCAATATAATACATTGTTGTCTACCTTGAATTTCCAGTCAGCCTCTCTTCTGTGTTTCCTTTGAACGATGTCGCTGACATGGAAATGAAGATATCAGCGACTTTTTTCCCTCCAAAATATTAAATCAATCTCGTGGATATTCTAGCGAATTATTCAGCGCTCTTTTTACTTGATTTTTTTCTTCATAATTAAGAAGATGATGTGACTTGAGTAAAAAGAAAATAGACAAAATGAAATATCCAAAGCCGTGACAGCCGACCGTGTCAAGTAAGCTGGCTAAGATCGGTCAAGTCGGGTGCGTCGCGTTGATTTCAGTCGACGACTGAATTTGGAAAATCGCGAGGACGTGCCGGCGTCAGTTTTTCGCGCAAGCGTCGGGACGCGTGCCAATGGCAGTTTGCAGTGATAGGAAGCATACGACCTCCCACCATCGCAGTATCGCTGTTTGCCATAAAATAATTTAATAAGCCCAAGTCAATCGTGATCGAAGTCACCAGAGGACAGATTCATTTGTAAAAGGGGCCCCTGGACTTTATCTCTATCACCCTCAATAAAAAAATTTAGAAGCAAACAAAAGAGAAAACTTACCATCTCGCCTTTGACAATAAGTTCATTAATTTGATCCTGGATTGCAATCAGTGCAAAAAAGAAAAGTTTGTCATTGGGATTGTCAAACGAAACACCTCCAATATGAATTACTTCCGGTACAATTCCCCCTGGCAATTAATTCCAAGCGATGCTGTCGCACGATTTCCTTTCATTCACCTAAAATTGGTTACGTGAGACAAATACCATGAATTACGTACCAACGTAAATTTCAATGTAGCTCTAAAAACTTCAGAGCTATACATTATTGCTATTTTAAAATTGGTAAGTGTCCGGCGCTGGTGGCGCCATCGTACGTTATATCTTTGAAGCTCGTACAAAACTGCAATATCACGAACACATTGAATGACGTAAATTCTTATCTTCCTATAAAAATTTGAATTTAAGTTCAAGTGAAGCATTAATTATAAAGTAAAATGATAACAGAAAAAAAAAAACAGGATTATGTCCTGGGATTTATAATTGGATAAGGATGACACGTTGGCGAATATTATATACTTTCGCTAGTTTCCATTTCCACCTTCTCCGTGTATATATCGCCTCTCAAAAAGTTGCCATTATAAAATACAGTAGTTTATTAATAATTAAATCATTTATCATCGTTATTCACCGTTCTCGTCCACGTCATCAACCGTCGTCTCTTGCTCACGTTCTCACGCTCGCAATAGTTATAATCTAGTACATTATTTATCTCTTTCTCCCTCAACTCACACTATGCACTTAAAATCATTCAGCAATATACCAGCCACCCGTCCACCATTCGTAAATTCGCATCTCTTAACTTAATGTACATATTTGTAATTTGTATATTATTTATAATGATCTCTCGTAGACTCGGCGTCCACACAAAGTACATATAGTATCCTCACGCGCGCACACTCTTCTCTGCTAATCTCTCTTTTTCTCTATCTCACAATATATAATATATGCAGAAACTATGTCACAAGACTATTTTTTTTCTTTTTACAGTACAGTCATATGATCGCGTAGTGAGTGTCGCCAGGAACGAGTTCGTATCAAGGATAAGCAAGATCTGACAAAGAAACAAAATTTTTTTGTTGGACCAACGTTCGGTATCGATGAACACATCGAATATTCTATTTACATTGTACATGGACTCTTGAAAAAAAATTCTTTGACAAAATCTCTTCCCCAACGCCTCTTTCACAGTATCGTTCTCTAAAATAAAACAAAAAATCAACATCCATTTCTCTTGGCGTGTCAAAACTCTGGAATTAGACTTCTCGTGCGACACTCACAGCGTTCTCATAAAGTGTGTAGCGCGGCTCTAGGCTAAGTGCAACTTCATCTAGTAAGAACTATGAGGAAAATGAAATAAAAATAAAAACGAATCGACAGGAAAAAATAATTGATCGAGCTACTTAGCTCATAGGACTATCACCAGTTCTATCAAATCTGCAGCTCGCAAAAAGGACCGTCACTCATAATGAGAGAATAAATAAAAATTTGCGTATCTTTGTCTATGCATTAATATAATAGAAAATCGTAGTTTTTTCGTCGCGTTTAATGGACATACATAGCTATATATGTCTCTACTGTACATTCTACGCTTTGTCTCGCTCTCCCTTGTCTATTGTCTGAAAAAAATTAATATGTAAAAGGGTGATGTATCACTAGTGTACGCATCATTTTTTCAATAACGCTTATGGGACAGTATGTACTCGTCAAAAGATATCAAGTAGAAGAGAACGAGATAAAGGGTGAAAGAAAGTGCCTGACCTCAAGATGTCCAGCGAGTGTGAATATAGTCAGTGAGATGAAGTGATTGCATGGCATTGATTTCAAGGCGAAAGAGTTTTCTTCTTTTTTTTTTAACATATACAATAGAGAAGTCCTAATTGCCACGTGTTTGAAAAACGGACGGCTCTAAGACTATTTTCGCTCAACGGAGCATCGACTGCGCTGTACAAAAGCGCGTCCGCATCACAGCCAATATTTCCTTCGAAATTTCAATTATTTGAGTCCATTTGATGAATTCGTATTGAAATCCGTTGGAATTCGCTGTGCTCCCAGCATCTCTCCAACCACAGAGTTTATTTCAAGATTGCACGCTTTTCATACGAAGCATCGAAA
This sequence comes from Hartigia nigra, assembly GCA_031001745.1. Classification (NCBI taxonomy): domain Eukaryota; kingdom Metazoa; phylum Arthropoda; class Insecta; order Hymenoptera; family Cephidae; genus Hartigia; species Hartigia nigra. Next base: position 180,535 of record JARPRG010000386.1, read on the forward strand.
GGCTGATTAATTTCGTTGGCAGAACTCGTAGTCATCACGTAGCTTTTATATCTCTGATATATTTTTTTAAATATTTTTTTTATATGTTTCTCATTTCGCAACTTCACTCACTTCCTACGCATCGATGCGCTCGATGCAAAATGATTGGTGATTGTTATTAACCAAGTTATTGTAAAAAGTGATGATTGACCGCTGCCATGTTAAAACATTGAATTATATATTTTTCTTAAGTAGAGAATCGGTTCGCAGATTTTTTGCACTTGCCTTCTCACTCTCGATTTAGGTACAGGTATCGCTGTGTTACTAGATAGATAGGCTGTGGCGAATGGGTAGATGGTAAGGACGCCATGATTATCCTGGGACTTTATATCTAAGGTAGATAAAAGAGTTGATTATGGATTAAGAAGATGAAATATAATTAAGCACTGGTGGTAAAGGGTAAAAGTCAGACATAGAGTCACCAGGAAGTTTTATCCTCACGACGACTTGTATTCTATTCGCCACAACCTGTATGCGAGGACAACCGACCGAAGTAAAATACGCGAGTATCATCACTATGAAATTGTTGCTAAAATTATGCATCGAATATTTATAAAGTACAGGGAAGCAACTTTATATTCATTTGTACTATACAGTCGATGGATATACATTACTAGTTAAAAATGTCTGCCATGTACACACGGTAAACTTGACTTTTTAAAAAATTTCTTTCTATCGCAATGCTTCATATATCGGTGCAAAACTCAAGTACTTTTTTCTTGTTAAGAATGAAAATTTGTAAAATATTTTTAAAATGGCTAGTCCAATTTTTTATAGGGATAGCACCGTTACGAAAAGGATGGATATAGGTACTCGAACATAAAAGTTTGCTCGTGCATTTCCGAATGCGATTCCGCTCTTCTACGCATAAAGTTGACGTAGAATTATCATGGTATGAGAATCCAACTTGTTCTGCGTTCACGTCAACTTACTTCGGACGATTGGCTCGATTATCTAAATTTTAATCGCGTTTTTAAACTAAAGAGCCAACTATGCGTTAGGACTAAATGGACAGTGTTTCTTTGATGAGTTTCTTCATGGTGTTACCCATGGTGGTGCCGGATGGACCAGAGGTCGTGAATGATAGTTTAAATAGATACGGCTGAATATCAGGATACGAGGTGTCAAATATGAGATCCAGCTCAGCCTGATTTGGCATTTTTGGCAAATAATCATGCCGATTCATAACTTCTGTTATATAGAGAATTTTGTCAGTCAATAAATCACCGACCTTCTCCCGACATATTTGTCGCTCGTGCTCTGTTGCAAGTTTAATCAATTCAAGTCGCACAGTCCACACTTCCCACGGTATACACTCTGGCTGAAATGGCCAGCGATTTTTTTTCTTTTGAAAAAATTCGAGTGAAATTTGACCTGATCCAGGACTATCGGTGGAACGAAGTGCTTCAGAGAAGCCTGATATCTCACGTTTCAATGTCTGATCTAGATGCACTGATGAACAGCAGACGTATGTGAAGTCAATAAAATCACAATCGACATCTTGATAACCTACAGTTCCTACAGAGTAACTACCCTCTTGCTTATATTTAAATTTTCCAAGGCTTCGGTGAAAGAGGACACTATGAAATATGCTTGCCACTGCTTCATCCACCTGACGTCCTTCCATACTCAATTCGAACAGCTGGGTTCTAGCATTCATGATTGCAGCTGTAAAATAAATTTTCTTTTATGTATATAGAACTTCCACATGGGTGATGATCAACTATTTTTACAAAGTTTTTTCAATTTACATAATACTCATTGAAAAACCCGAATAGCAGTGTAAAGAGAAAAGTAAAACATTATGTATTTCAATACTTAAGCAGTCTAGTGAAAATAGAAAAAGAGAGACACCAAAATAGTATAAAACGTGTGAAAATGGGTGCGAAAAAGATGAAGTGAAGAAGTCTAATAAGAGAGAGAAAGTAAGAAAGCAAAAGAGAGATAGAAAAGGCGCGCGTTCACATTTCCGAATGGCGGATTGCGCCGTGTATCACCTTTCCGTTGTTTCTCCGCTTCCTTATTCCCTCCTGTTCGCACTGTTGGAAAAGTCTTCGAGGTTAATTCGTGACGGCCGTCATCATAGACCCTTCGTTGTTTTCACAAAAGATTCGATTCATTGAATCCCAAGAGTTTTCGCCACAGAGCACCAAAAGTAAATACTCCTGAAGATGACTGATTGGGTTAAGTTTGGCTCTCGTGGCTGCTGACTATCCCGCTGAGGTGGCTGACTGACTGACTGACTTGGCCAACTAGTAACTGTTGGCTACTGGGCCACTGTTACTTAGTAACTTTGCCTACGCCGTTGATTCACGCCCTGGAGGCTCTTCTCGGTATTCTTACTTGACTCGCCATCCCCGTGCAGGCACCCGACACGGGAGAACTCTTTCGAAAAGTCATGCGAGAATTTACGCGCGCCAACCTACTGCTACCCGCACACACATTTGTCGGTAAACAACAGCTGTGCACGCTGCATACGCCATTTTGGCCCGTTTTCCTCTTTGCACGGCTCGACCCTCTCATATATACTTCCTCTTTATATCCTTTTCTATCACCTAGTATAGCTCACCAGTTCTATCCTCTAACTCCACGAGTCCAACAGCCTGAACGTCGCACGAAACGAGAGAAATATGCGCAGATAAACCTGAGAAACTCGCACTGATCACGTGATCCATATATACATCACGAAATCATTTCCTGATAAACTCTCGTGCACTCGTCTTAATCAGGCTTCTCTACTGTTGACATTTTTTAGGAACATAATTCACGGATGGATACTTGAACGATTTACCTAGTTGCTTCAATTGTACCTTTAACAATTCATAGATGTAAATTTGTAGATTTTACTAATGTCGATGCGCGTAGACGCAAGCGCATCTTTTTTTCAAACGTTTCTAAAACACCAGGAACTTTCTGCGCAATCGATTCCATGTTCTCTACGCTTCTGCAATTCAGAGAAATCAACGCATAACGCTTTGTTACCTTTTATTTCTTGTTCAATAAAAATATTCTTCTCTGGTCCTTTAACACCTCTTCTTCTGCACCATTTCATTTAGAATAGCTCTAAAAGTACTCTGCTCTCGTATTTATTCTGACAGGCGCAATACGATAGCTAAATTCGAAAGGAGTGAGAAACTGCGAGCTTGTTGCGACGTATTCGATCCAAGCTAATACCTACTCTGATGTCACCAACAAAAATAACAAATGCAGAGCCCATTGTCAGTGCAAGTGTCTTTTCTTTGGTTTGCTGACACGTCAAAATTCTTCTTTGCAACTTTCTCACACAGTTCCAACTTCTTCAAATCAACTGACCAATTCTTTGGCACCCTTTTCTTCTTGGCGTTTAGACAAAATTATATTGTGAAAATGTTTTTCGCTACGAAACCCCAGATAAATATTGTTGACAAGCAGAGGTTGCGTGTTTTTAGAAGACCAGGACTCATCGCCTGGTTGCTACTCGCCAGTAAGTCTCGTTTCTCCTCTCTTACTCTCTCTGTCTAATACTTGTACTTTTCCATATCGTTATCCCTCTTTGTCTTGTGGCCATTACACGATTTAATATACAGGGATATTCTGTAGAAACGCATCACCTGAAATTGGCACGTCCATTTGATTCGTATGGTAGAATCATGTTCGGGTGTTGCATTTCTACTGAAAAACCCGTATAACTAGATAAAATTCGATTGCATTAAATAGATACCCAAATGAAAATAAATATCCTGTCTTGTTCTCTCTTCCATTAGTAAATCTAGTACTCTACTAGGCCTCTATTGATTATTTGCTCCTATTAACTTATCTATTGTAGGCTCTCACTAACCCACTCGAGTCACCTAGTTTTGTTTAATGCAAGTAGAACATGGCGATAACATTGACCTCTCATTGTAGCCAAAACAATATATAATTAATTGACTGATTTTAAAACAAGACTGCAAGATGTCTTATGGTTGTTATTTCAGTCTCTGCAGTTATATTTTACATGGTAACAAGGCGTCTGACAAATAATATACTCGCATCCCTGATCTTGTGCTTGGCTGAGATCACCTTCAGTTTGGACGCCCTAGGTGAATGGCAGGATCTCTTATTAGACAAGGAGGAGAACAAGGCCACAATGACGTTATGTTCCTGGTGTGACAAAATCTGCTCTAAAGTACCAGAAAAATCGCTCACTGTAATGCGAATGAGCGATATACGACACGTGGGGATATCTACAGAACTTGGTATCTTCTTACTCGGTTTCAATGGCAAGATCCTCTCCTTCAGAACACGAGGACTCAGCCATGAAGAGGCACGAGAGTTCAGGAAGGAGATTAATTACTTCTTGAATATGAGTAGGATTGAGTGTCTCGATAGATGTACATTTGATCCCTATGATAGACTGATAACACCCTCGGATTCAGAGGATGAGATCCTGAAGGATGATTATCCCAGTGGGAAACGAGAACCACTTTCTATTGTTCTTAATCAAATTATAGAACCGGCGACAACGGCACGTGTTCCGACGCAAAATAATGAGCATCAAATACGTCGACAATCCAGCAGTCCTATTCTTGGTAACGACTACTCGCCTAGAAGTAGGCGAAGACGCGTACACAATGTAATCAACTTTGGGAATACTACTGCGCTTGATCGTCCGAGAGTGGTTGCTCCGCGATCTGATTATCCACGATGCATGAGACATGGATGTACGATTCCCTTGAGGATGCAGAATGCTGGTTCTGCTTGTTGAAATGAATTTATATACTGAAATATGAATTATTTCGATTCATAAGTGAATGAATGTTGCGAATCTATAAATATTGAGTTATACGCGAAGTTTGTACGTGTTTTGTAAACTGAATGATCCTTGCTAGATCATGCCTGTGATGATTCATGATGCTGAAAAGTGATTAACATTTTAAATGTTTGTGTACTTGTGATATATGTATATTTTTTATTCCTTTTTTTGACAATAAATAGTTAACAACTTGTGTCTATCTTAACCGTGGCGCGAAGAGACTTTAGTAGGTTTGCTAAGTTTCTCTAAGCTTAAGATGTTACTTTGTAACTTCAGATAATGACATCTTCATTGAATTTATAGGATTGCGGCATTTTTGATCATTCATTATTATACACTTTCGCTTAAAATAACTCGTCTATATATATTAACTTTGCAAACTGTTTACAAGCTACATCGATGTTTGGAAATTCATATTTGTATCCTGCATCCAATACACGCTTTGGTACAACTTTTTGACCTTCGGTCATAATCTATGGATAATTTTAAAGTTTATTAAAAATTAACATGTTCGATATGAATCTTTAAATTAATTGAAGCAAACCTTTGCTCGTTCCTTGTGGAAAGCCATTTCTAGTAAGAATGTAGGAACTGGTATCACAGCAGGTCGCCAAAGTGCAGCTGCAAATGCTTTTGTGAATTGCTCATTTGTGATAATCTGAGGAAAATATTGCGTATTTTTTAAAAGCAGATTAAATAAAAGCTTATTTCTACTAAATAATTTCTTAATGCTAATACCTGAGGTGCTACGCCATTTAATATTCCACTGACATGTTTATTGTCTATTGCGAAAAGAAACAAATTAACTAAGTCTCTTATATGTATCCAGGGCATGTACTGTTTACCAGTGCCGATACGACCTCCTAAACCAAAATAAAATGGCAGAAAAGTTTGACCTATCATTCCACCTTTTCTGCCTAGTACAACACCAGATCTTATGGTAATTTGTCGGATGTTAGAGTTTGCAGGAAGTTTGGCTGCTCCTTCCCACTCATGGCAAAGTTCTAATAAAAAATAAACTTTATATCAAACTATTAGCCTATAATTATCTAAACTTAATCGATATGGAGCAAATGTATTCTATAGTTTAACCTGATAAAAAATCATATTTTTCACATTTTGAGTCTTCCGTGTATTCAATTTCACTTGGCTTGTAATAAGCAACTCCTGATATAGTGGCAAAGGTTTCAGCCTTGGTGTGTACAACTGCTTTAGCCAAAGTTTTTGTAGTATGCACACGGCTGTTCCAAACATTTTGTTTAAAGCCTGGAGTCCATCTACATCTTGGGTCAAGAATATTCTGTCCAGCCACGTTAATCACAGCTGATATGTTTTCAGGTAGACCGCACCGTTCTAAGTCATTCTAAAGGATTTAAATGCTGGACGGATTGTGCTGTTCTGTCATTGATCCATGCTTCACAACGTATCTCTAGGATACGTGAAACATTGATCAATGACTTTCCAATGAAAAATATAAGTTGATCGCAAAGAAGTGCCCAATCATAATTATTGTCAATCTTACCCAAGTAATTCTGCCAGGACCAGGCATACGTGAGACAATAGTAGTATTCACACCAAATACTTTAAATGTTTCCATTAAAGCTGACCCTACAAAGCCTGTCCCACCAGCTACAAAATTATGTAATCTTACATTCATCATTTCAAAAATGATTATTAAAGCGTGAGTAGCTTGAGGACTCACCAATAACCACGTGTTGTTTAAACATTTTTCTTTACGAATGAGATAATGAATTTTCTTTTTATTTAATCAACATAAACTTGCTTCAAAAACAAGAAGAGGAGCTATGTACCATTGGCATATCCAAAGTATCCCCAAATAGCCCCAACAATCTGGTAGTGAAAGAGATACGCAAGTAGAATTCCGGAATACCGGAACATTCATGCCCACTGCCAGAAGGTAGTACACCAGTGCATTCGTTATAAATGGACTGCTGGCACTGGTACCACTAATTTAGCATTTAGAACGCTGACAAATTTTTCTTGTAATTAAACATCTCAAGGCCAGGTTGCCGGTCTTACCGTATCGCGGCGCCACAGTCACAATTATTAGATTTGTGACTACACTAAGTTACACGTATGGCTTTTAGAAAGGATCAACCAATCACGTTCGTTTATTCTTATTAAACCTTACACGTGATTGGTTAATCTTTTCTAAATCCCGTACGTGTAAACTTAGTTTACTACTGTCACACATATTTATTTGTAGGCGCATTAGTCGAACATAAACAGTAGAAATGGCATCTGCCTTGGAAAATTTAGAAACTCAGCTCGAATTGTTCATCGAAAACGTACGACAGATTCGCATAATAGTTAGCGATTTTCAGCCTCAAGGACAAAATGTACTGAATCAGAAAATGTAAGTGTGAACTGCTTTCTCCATATCAGAAATTGACATTGTCAATGTTTGGTTAGAATGATTCTTGGTAAATTATAATCAAGTCCTATTTCTTTAAATTGTCATTTTCTTTCAGCCAAGGGCTCGTAAACGGCTTGCAAGAGATAGACAAGTTAAAGTCCCAGGTCCAAGATGTTCATGTGCCATTAGAAGTGTTTGAGTAAGTATATTGGATAATATATAAAGATGTTTACATTTATATGGTAGATGTATAATTTTTCGACACCTTAATTTGTGGCCATTAAATTGTTCCATTAGTAGCCCTATTCATTATGTATAAATGAAGGCAATGGCTACAAATGGGATAAGGCTGCTTTAATCGACAGAAATGAATACTTTTGTTATTAACTACTTGCGCTGAAAAGACGTACCACGCATGTCGTAATGCTTTTGTCACAGAATCGCCCACGACATGGTATGTACATCGTCATGCGATCGTTACAAAAACAGAAACCGTTCTGGTACACGCGACAGTGAATTTTTTGCCAGCGCAAGTGGTTAATATGAAAAATTTAATAGATTAATAGTACCAGAAATGAGTAAAAACTTTGACAATTGTGACCACAAGTGGTACAGTGGCCAAATATGGTGTATCTATGTTATCAGGTTCTAATAATTTATTATATCTTTGTTTTTCAGTTATATTGATCAAGGTAGAAACCCTCAACTGTATACAAAGGACTGCATAGAAAAGGCTCTAACAAAGAATGAACAGGTTAAAGGAAAAATTGATGCCTATCGAAAGTTTAAGGCTAATATGCTTGTGGAATTGAATCGAGTATTTCCAAACGAGCTAACAAAATATCGTGCGATTCGTGGTGATGAATAAATATTCCTGTGTTTTTCATTCTTACATCCATTTTCATCCCAGGCTCATTCCCACTAATATCAGATTATAATATACTCATACTTGGCACATGATACCCTACATATGTATGTTACGTAAAATATTTATAATGTGAAAATATATTGGAGAACTTTACTTGCATCTACATCTTTTTCATCTTACAGCCTATTTATTTAAAAATAAAATGTAGAGTTCCTGTTTTTCCCGAATGATTAAATCCCTGAATCATCGTTTTCTCCAAAATTCACATTTCCGAATCACTGACTTCTTACAGCATTATTTTCTTGAAAAATCATATTTCTTAATATATACAACTTCTCGAACACGTATAAACTTAGTCATTCGGGAATGTGAATTTTCAAAAACGATAGGAACCCAGAAATTTGAATATAATATTATATACAGTGAAATATTTTACGTTTCGATAAAAAAAAAATCCAATGATTTTATTTGTAGAAATAACGAACAGGTTTTCTTCGTTCGACGGGCGGTCAGCCACCCGTTAGTAAGAAAGAAAAACAGAGTCGTTAAAAAGGTGCATTGGAAGGTCAGTAGACAAGAAACTGTATTAGTGTGGAACTTTAAAAGACAAAAAGAATTTTAACTCCACTGAAATAAATCCACAGTATCGACTAAAGAATAAAAATTCCCCAGAACCTAAATGAGCCAATTGATTCACTATTTCCAAATAATGTCACGATTGTAATTACATAATTACCTTGATGAAATACTGATTATTAATTCATAATAACGTTTCACCAGTAACAAGAGTTGTATAAAAATTAGAGAATTATTTGAAGTAAATACAAATTTCGTTTTGAGCCAAAGTGAATGCATCATTAGAAGCGCAACTGTCAGTATCTTAGATTAAAATTCTCCAAAATCTACCAAAATACCGTTACTCGTAACTGTAGTTGGTTAACCATTTTGGTTCTTACTGAAGATTGATTTAAAATCAGGTAATTCAATGATACTTAAAACTCGATAATAATCATCGTTTTATTGTCTCCGTGAATTATTAGTTACATTCCAGGGAGATCTTTGTCGTTGCTCTCACTTATTCATCCTGTTTTATTTATTTGTTTCCATTCTTAGTCTTTCTATCCTAAGGTAGGATTGCTATGTGATCTTTTTGACCATGACGGTTAGCCATTGGCACACACTGACTCATTACGTGAGGCACTAAGGTATCTACCGATAGAGTGGGACACACACTATGATTTTAAGAGTGAAATGCTGCTATAGAAGGCGGGCAAGAACTTGTAGGATATCAGTCCGGCGGTTGATCGTCGTCCTAACAAGTCTTAGCATGCTCTTGATATTATTGTTCGCTTTTGGAGCTCTGCAGATTTCTGGCGATGCTCATGAGATCAAGTAAGCATTCATAGTCCATAATAAATATTGATAAACATTTTTTAACACACTATCCAGCAAACATAACGTTATATCTAACGTACATGTAATATCGAGTCAATTGTAATTTCCCACTTGTACATGTAACATTAATATATCAGCACCGTTTTATTAACGTTATGTATATGAGTGGGAAATTATAACTGATTGTATATATGTTAATATTGTTGAATATGGAGGAGAAAGGTGTCTGGAGGACATACATTTTGTTGTGATATTCGCTATGTCGTATTAGACACCGTTATCTTTATTGTGTGGTGAAATTCCCTCGCTGTCAGACGAGAGAGAACATTTCTTGCCAAAAATATCTTTGCATTAAAAAAAGGGTTATCAGATTTATGTGATGATTTTCAACAGTTTTATTTCATAAATCGTTTTTGATAAAATTCTATTAGATAATTTACATTCGGTTCTCTTTTATTTCAATGAATAATTTCAAAGATTTGTGTTTTTAATGTTGCGTATCTCAAATATGCGAATTCTACAAAAATTACAGTCCACTGACTGTCGAATTTTCATTCGCAATTTTGGATTCGAAGTTTAAAATTTTGAAATTCTAATATCAAGTTCAAATCAACTCCAAAAATGTAGAGACATGCGAAGTACATTGAAATCTCATTAGAATAAACCATTATTTTCAAGATTCACTTATACGTGTAATGTATAAAAGTAGGACGAATTGTTTTGCGTAAATTTATATGTGCTACCGATATCGAAGGGATTAATAATCATTGCTTTTAATAACAAAATGACCACCCCCAAAAAAACGAAATGACACTGGCAGAAGCCAAATTGATCCACCTCACTTTTAGGAAATTTCTCAATTTTAATAACTAACCACATAATCAGTGCTTAGTTTGAACAAGTGATCAGTTTGGATTTTGTGAGGCTAATGAATCAATAATTTTATTATTTCCTACTCAAAAATGTGAAGTTAAAAAAATACGTAAAGTACATGACTATTATCTCTAAATAGAAAACTGTAACATTGCCGATATGTACCTAAAAGTTACTTTGTATTTGTTGCGACAAGCATTGAATTAAACTTAACTGCAGCGTTAGAAAATGCTTTTCAAAGTACACACGTTTTTCTGTTTAGTGAAAGTTGATTGTATGATTAGATATATCGTATAAAAAATATGGCTATCTTTCATCATGCATAATCCGATATTATGATAAATATTTAGATCTGATCATATATAATTTTTTTTTTACTATGGATCGTTAACGTATTCCTATTCAGTGCCGCCGCTGTCTGATTCGAGCGCGTAACCGTTAAAATCGTAATCAGTGCGACAATGTGTTTTCAAAAATTGCCTTAGCCACAAGTGTTCGGTGGTGTTAATAACAGATAAATGTCAATATCGTTATTTTATAGTTATTAAAAGTATTTTCAACAGAAATATTTGATCAATCATCCATAAATATTTTTACGTCACTAGAATTACTATATGTATGATTAGTATTTTTAATGCTACAATTTGAATAATTTAAATAAAATTATACCCAACTGTTATATAACATTTTAACGAGAAAGAAAATATTATGACTACCGTTCGAATGGACGCGGCAAACCGAAAATTATTATAAAAGATTAAATAAACAAGTTTGGCAGAAAGATAAGATAAGACAAATTTAAATAATTCTTTTATGACACAATTCAGCAAAGGAATGTATTATTTTAGCACGCTAAGTAATAAGTTATGAAGGCCATGTAAAAATGATAATTTCTGGCACGTAAAGCGATAAAATTGAAAACCGCTGTATATTAATCCTTGCAAAATTATATATACTTTACGTGATAAAGTTAGAGAGAGGCAGGCAGGTTATTGTGTATTTATGTTACACTTTCACTACTTGGCATCGACTTGTCAAAATTATTTTCCGCTCCAGTTCCGCGTCTCCGAAACGCCGCGTTTCTGTTGCTTCTTGCAGTTCTTCTTCTACGTCTTTATACTCTTCTTTATTCTTTACAGATCGCCATGGCATTACCAATGCTCTGCAGGTCTCTGCGAAAAAACTGAAATTACTCCAAATGTCACTACTCCGTTATCCCTAGAGGTTTGTCAAACGTTCTGTGGTGAAGCTGGAACTCTCTGGCCAAAGCCTACAGGACATTTCTCCCTTGGGAACTTCGTCGTCCATCTGGATCCTGCAGCCATACGGATATCCGGTTCAAATAAGCATACGAAAGTGAACACACTTCTCTCTAAAAATGTTGAGCTGCTAAAGAGCAATGTTAAGCAATTAGGTGGAAGCTTAGCAAAAAATGATGGCGGAAAGGCCTTGTGGGTTCACTTTTCCGGCTCATTGGTGGAAGACCTCAGAATGACCTTAGACATTAACGAAAACTACACCTTGGAAGTGCGACAGCTTGATGATGGGACGGTAAGCTAGCAGAGAGAAAATCTTCAAGTATCTTAACTTTTATTATTTCTTAAGACTAACCTTGTACTCCATTCGATTTGAGGTCAATGCTACGATCATCGCAGAGAGTTACTTCGGAGCCAGACACGGTCTAGAGACACTTTCACAGTTGATTGTCTTCGATGATCTACGTTCGCAAATTCAAATAGCTCGCGACGTTTATATCGTAGATGGTCCTGTTTATCCTTATCGAGGAATAACCCTGGATACATCTAGGAACTTCATAGACAAAGCTACCCTCTTGCGTACCATCCGGGGCATGGCTATGTCCAAATTGAATACCATTCATTGGCACATTACGGATTCTCATAGTTTTCCCTATGTAAGCAAAAGCTTGCCGAAAATGTCGTATTATGGAGCCTACACACCGCAAAAGGTTTATACTTCCCAAGATATTAAAGAAATTGTCGACTACGGTCTACTTCATGGAGTACGAGTCGTTCCTGAGCTAGATGCACCAGCTCACGTAGGTGAAGGATGGCAGTGGGTGAGTTTTCAGTGGTTCTCCGTCATCTGTTAAACTCACTGATACTGTTTCTTCTTATAAATAATACATGAATTTCTTATAGATAGACAATGCACTTCTGTGCTTCAAAGCTGAACCATGGATCAACTATTGCGTTGAACCTCCTTGTGGACAACTGAATGTGTCAAATGAGAAGGTATATGAAATCCTGGAGAGCATCTACAACGACATGCTAGATGATTTCAAGCCTGAAATCTTTCACATGGGTGGCGACGAGGTGAGCACTTTGTGCTGGAACTCTTCAGAGACGTTCAAGGAGTGGATAGCGACTAATGGCTGGAATGCTGCTGATGAATCAGGCTTCATAAAGGCCTGGGAATATTTCCAAACTAAAGCATTTGATGCCTTGACACGTGCGAATAATGGAAAAACGCTTCCCAGTATACTTTGGACCAGTGGCCTCACTGACGAGAATAATATAGATTATCTGGATCCTGATAAGTATATAATACAGATATGGACAACAGCGACTGATGCGTCTATTGCCCGTCTTCTTAATAAAAAATTCAAAATTATTTTCTCGAATTATGATGCCGTTTATCTGGATTGCGGGTAAGCTCAAATTTAAGAAATTAATCTTTTTATTATTGGATTACGTTGCGTTATCATGATCGGATAATTTAATTACCCTCAGGTTTGGGGCATGGGTCAGTAGTGGTAACAATTGGTGCTCACCTTATAAGGGTTGGCAACTATTATATGATAATTCACCATTGAATATTATCCTCAATCAAGGATTCTCTACTGCCGACAAGCAGTATATCCTTGGTAAGTTAAGAGAGGACCGCTACTTTAAATAAAAGACAAATGAAAATTATTTTCATGGAATGTACATTCTTCTTGCAGGTGGTTCAGCTGCTCTCTGGAGCGAACAAGTAGACACTAGTTCCTTAGATAGCAGAGTCTGGCCACGTGCTGCTGCCTATGCCGAGAGACTCTGGGCAGAACCAACTTCCAATTGGATTCATGCAGAGCAGAGGATGTTGCGACATCGTCAACGGTTGGTTCAGAGAGGAATACAAGCTGAACGGCTCCAACCTGAATGGTGTTCACAAAATCAAGGTGCCTGTCCTCTTTAAACTTCCCCATACATGATATTGTACAGTGTTCAATATATGTCCCAAGATAAAACTTTTTAAGTGCCTAATATTTTGTTTTTCAATTGTTTATTAATGAATGTCTGTGTGAACATATGCGCATTAAAGACATTCTTACGTATATTAAATCAATAAATTTGTTTGAATTGACATTCAGTCATTCCTGAACGTTAAATTTCGCAAGATACTGCTTAACATTAATTGACGAATGAAGAAACACAATGTATCCTCTACATACTTATCTTGGATTCCTATTAGGTTCGTCATGAAACAGTCATGATAACAAAGGTAATGACGACAACTCATTGATCGCAATTTTAATGATTACTCATTGTTATTATTGAGCCATTGTCGTATACGATAGTGCCATTTCTTTTAACTTTTAAAAGCAACATTCTTTGTTCTTTCTTTTTTTATTTTACGCTAAAATAGTCTCGAAGGATCTGAACGAATGCATCCCCTGATATTCAAATGCGATTTAGATGCAACGATCATGTAGAGGAAAGTGGATGCTTCATTGAATCCGCATCGGTCAATTCTTTGTAACTGACTGAATGGGACATGCGCAATGTTTGTTGGTTGCCTGAAAAGGATTTAATAATTGTCCTGCTTATCGTCAAAAGGAGTTTTGACAAAATAGGTAACGAGGGTTCCTTTTCCCTTGACATATGTTGGCCCGCGACAAGTGAGCTCGTAGCCGGCATTCTTGAGAATATTTGCAGTGTCTTCTGTGACCTGGAGTTTACCCATGACTCCACAACTGTCCATCCGCGACGCTACGTTTACGGTATTGCCCCAGATGTCATATTGAGGTTTCTGAGCACCGACTACACCAGCTATCACTGGTCCATGATTCAGGCCTGGTTAAATAAATAAATACAAATCTAGTATTTACAGTATTCATCTAAACAATTGATTGAGATATTCATCTTGTATTTACCCATTCTCAATTTGAATCTCTGGAAAGATTCTCGGTTAATCTGATCAAGCACTGTCATGAGAGCAATGGCAAATTCCACAAGGACGATCACGTTGTGATCTTTCTGCTTCGTGGGATTAATCTAATTCCAGAAAAAAGAAAATCATTCTAATTACAGAATCTTGAAATATACTTTCTCTCACTTCTTTCCACAAAAACTTACCTTGCCGTTTGCTTCATCTTCTTTACCCGGACTGAGACCGGAAGCCAGCATATAAGTACTGCCAATAGTCTTGATCTTTTCTATTCCAGAAAACTTTGGTTTGAGCAGGAGATAATCAAAATCGCAGATAATCTCATTAAGAAGCCTGAGGCATTCAAGACCTTGCTTGTTAATATCTGTTTCGTCATAGAATTCTTTATAGTTTGGAATCGAGGCGAACATTACAGCTATACTATTATAGCGTTCATGATACAGATCCTGTAAATATACGATGATTAATTATCCTAATTTTTATTTTTAATAACACTAGCTCTACCTGTGTTGTTCTGGTAGCTAGAAAGTGATCAGCCACATGAGCCGGAAGTATATTTTCCAGTAAAATCTTATTAATACCCCTCATAGTCTCGACCTCATCCTGTTCAACCCTAAGCTTGCTCTTCCAAAGGAAATCTGTTCTTGCAGTATACTCGATTTGGCGATCCAAGATATGCAGCAGCAGCGTAATCAATATGAGAAGATATCCAAGTTGCACCAGATAGTTTATACCAAGAAACCTAAAGAAATCAGATACCAAGAGAAGATTGCAAATCAATTAAACGATCAAGAAGAGACTGGATACTTACTCATTTTTATGTTTAACGTAGTAAAGATCAACCAAAGGCGCTCTATAAAATGTAACCAGGACGACAATGAGAGTTAATATCATCACGCCAAGTTTTAAAAGAAATCCAACCCTCAGATGACTCCAGCCAATGAGAAGTGCTAGTGCAGCACAGAAAAGATAGGCCTGAAAGTATACAAACATGAAAAAGACGCTAAAAAGTGATTAAATAATACAGTAGGACCCCTCTTTTCTTAACTTGGCGAAATCGGGCAGGTTCCGCTATTTTTCATTTCCCCTACAGTCTTCCTTCTCAATCAGTTACTGGGAGTAGAGAGTATGGTGTATGCCTGCGCACGTGTACAGTAAGTTTGCGCGAGGGACACAGCAGGAGTTGAGTGAACGGGCGAAAGGAAAAATTAAGAAAATCATCATGATAACGAGATAAGTCAAGCGGGCGTTTAAGTTAAGTGAAGTTAAGAAAAGAGGGGTTCTATCGTATGAAAAAGACTTACTGGAGCAATCTCATAGTATTCAGCTGCATCTTCTTCCTGAAAGTCAACAAGACTGACAACGGAAGAAGCAGTAGCCAGAAGTGCAGTCATTAAGTACACAGCAATGCGAAATCCACGACTTAAAATTGTGTGAGTCGAATCCTCGCTAATCACAACATTAGTAACGACACTAACATTATCGCCAGCACAGTTACCAACAACGCTAGTCCTATCGTGACTTCTGATAGCTCCGCCACTTCCGGCTCTGGTAGTTTTCTCACTAGTGTACCAAGAGATAATCGTGAACATGAGTAAAGTCAGAAAACCAGCAGTATAGCAACTGTAAACCGTGACACTTCTGTAAAGAAAACCATCTTTCTGATATATTTTATATATACGTAAATCATCCGTGGACCATTCTTAGAATACCCGAAGTGAGAAGTAAGGCATTGACCGTTGAATACAGGAAACACGCAATTGATTCTTACCTCGGTAAATAAATCACCTGGATGCAAAACATGGCTACATAGAGAATATTCGCCGCCAGTACGTAGAGAGGATACTGATGATCTGCTTGTTCCCTGTAACGCTGTTCCTGGTCCTTATTATCGAACCAATAAGTAAGCTGTGACATACCTTCCCCAGCCGCACACCATTGTCTATAAAATACGATATACAATGGCTATAAGATTTTGAGATGACAATAAAAGAAATGATAGTTTCTATATACATATAGCTACTCGCTCGAACAGAGCACCCTGACAAAGATATTAAGGCTCACTTAACGTCAAAGCAGTTCGTACTGTGCGGCAGTAGATTCGACTCAATCATCGCGATGCTCTGTAAGTTTAATAAGGTAACGGCGTTAATCACACTTTGATTTGATTAAACAAAAACTCTGTCTTGTGTTCTACGTACCGTGAGACCGATATTTTTCGCCAGGGTAGCCTCAGCGATATTTGCGAAAGGCTTATCCGCACCCCAGCACTCCACGTACTTTGTCATCTTGCTGCTTGGTCTCGAGCTGCGCAATGGAAATGATGCCGTAAGCTCCTAAGGATATAGGAACAAACAGACAGAGAGCCGTAGAAAGTTTTACCGGGATGGTGCTGGACCAGAGGACGTCCGATTACCATGATTGTGCTGATATTCTTCGCCATTTTCTAAGCCACTATTTTCCTCGCTGTTTTTCTATAATTAAGTATAACGATGTTATATATTAGAAACCATTAAAATTCGATTATTATTATTTTTTACCTTTGGCGGTATTATTAGATAAGTTTCAATGTTGTGTTCGGCTAGATAACTTTCGCGTGATCCTCCATCCCCAGGTTCGACCTCAAATCGATCTCCCAGCTGTAAGAGTGTAGCCTTCGTTACATGAACTCGCCTGAAACGTAAAATTTGATAATAATAAAAAAAATTACGTTATAACTTTCGCAAACAAATTTGGAGCTGCTCTCCAGATTTTTTTTCTGGAAGGAAATTGAGTTACCCGGGTAGTCCTCCGCTCTCCATATGATTGGCTAGGGTGACGTCGTCGCTCCAAACATCGAATTGCCATTTACGAAGACCGAGTACTCCACATAGTACATTTCCGGTGTGAATACCAATCCTCATATCGACATTGAAACACGTAGCTTCACGTACGAATCTGTACTTATTAACATTCAATAATTGTTTTGTTTAAATATTTTTTAAGTTTCTTTAGGCACTATTTACACTGAATATTAATTTTACCTTATGGCCTCGATCATTTGAAGACCCATATTTACACAGTTATATGCGTGATTCGGTCTGGAAACCGGAAGTCCAGATACACAGTAGTAACAATCGCCCAGTATCTTGATTCTCATGCACTGGTTATCCTAAAAGTGTAATATTTTTTCAGAATATCCGCAATGTCTATGAAGATACAGGTTTTGCACAAGGATGAGTTTACAATATATCATTTCCAGGCGATATAAGAAGAATAAAATGTAAGCGAAGCATTGACAACCTCTAGAACGTTCTATTCTAGTTATACGTTGCTTTTCTAGGTAAGAAAAGCTCACGTGCGGATCTTATATGCTAGTTCAAAGCTCATCTGACCATAAATTTATTTTATGTGCGACACGACCCTCTAGAGGAAGCTTCATACTATCCTTCCAACGAGAAGAGTAACTCCTTAGGTAAGAAGGACTTTATTGAATTTGCAAGTTCCCACCTGATTTTACCGCAAATCCCAGTGTGCTGCTAAAGTTTAGCAGGCTGAGAATTTCGGAAAATATTTCTGGCCAGCTATTCTCTTTTATAAAAGTTTACCATAACTTCATAAAGCTAACGTATGTATGACAACCGTATACACAACTATGCATAGCGCTACAGTAAAATATGCGATGAGAGCGGTTCTTCGTGTCTTTGAGAAATAAACTTACATCATTCGTTCGGCGTTTGATGAACCGACTTAACCGGGGTTCATCTCGTGAACACTAATATGAATAATGTGAGTGCACGTCTGCATATCTTTTAAAAAAGAAGCATATACATATTTATGCTACAAGCTTGGTTTACCTGCCTGGGCTATTTGATCGAACCTGCCAAAAAGCTCGTTCAAAGTCTTCACTAGGTCCGACGCTGAGAGTTGCTCTGAGAGAGGAGTGAAGTTTACAATGTCAGCATAAAGTATACTGAAAAAAGATGTAAAATTTCTTAGCAAGTTTCTATATCAGTAATCTGTTTACTTCTTTTTACTTTTTACATTAGCCTACAAATAAGCAGTTTAAATAGTTTTTTTTTCTTTCACTATGGAGAAGAACTCTTATTATTCTGTATAAGATCATCAGGATTCTCTATAAGCATATATCGTGTGTACGTAATGCAGGTGTGATATTACGCGTAATCGCATTAAACGTGCTGCACGTTAATTACGCAATGGTAATTAACGGGCGCATTCGAATAACTTGCTCTCACCTGACGTTGTTGTGACGTTGAACGTACATCTCATGAAATCTAGTTTGCTTGTGTTTGCTCACCTCTTGGCAAGCATCAGCCATTTTTAACATGATGCTCCGTTTTACCTGGATATTATAAAATTCTTATATTCATCCTTAATCGTTATTACTTATTAGCTGGTTGAACCCATTAATAAAATTTTGTTTACCTCTGCTGCTATATATGCTGGAATAACACTAAGTAAAAGCTGCTCCTGTTGTTCCCGTTCACATTCTAATTTCACCCTGGACTCTATGACAGTCTTGGTCCCAGCGAAAGTCCTTCGATGTGCCCTGGCCGTAAGATTCCTGAAGTAAAGTCCAGCTGCACATCCAGCTAATAAAAGTATGGTCTCCCCAGCCAGCTGACTATACGGAAGGTCATTCTTTGTCATGAACTCATAGAGCTGTTTTCCCAGATGAAGAAATACCAGTATAAAGGCCACCAGGGTGGGCCTGTGACTCTGAAGTCTAGGCAAGGCGGAGATAATGCTCAGGACGCCTATAAAGATAGGTATGACACCACCCAAGACGAGGGTACCAAGTCCCAGAATGACGGAGGATGCCATGCCAACTAAGAATCTAGTGCGTCGTGATGAAAGCGTCGAGGGGAATTGCGTGACAACCAGAAGACTCAAGGACGACAGCAGCATCGTCGTCAGCGTCGTGACCGGTACCAGGACGTACGTCAGATCCTGAAATACCGGTAATCCATCCATCCTGGTAAAGCGTTGCCATAGTCAAATAAACGCCTGCACATCTTCTCTAAGTTGGGATCAGGAAGTATGTGCAGCCCCCCGAGGCTGATTCAATGGTTACGTAGTTACTGCACTGAATCAGCAACGTTATCCAGAACAACCTAGCTAAGACCAGCTTGTTACCAAGACTCTGGCTTCAGCCTCTCTCTTGCTTAGCTTAGGATTAATATTGACTGGAAGTTTGGCCAACCTAGGAGGAGGAGGTCACGAAACCCCAAGGCGACCGACTTGAAAATCGAATTGCCTATGGCCTCAAGCAACCTCAACCAAGTTATCAGTAAACATACAATTGTGTTTGAACCCTTAATTCTATCTATACTTCGACCATTGAGCTTCTCTATCTATCAACTGTTTTTTTTCTTCTTCCTGAAAAATATTTGATTTCTTTCCCTTCAACAGCCTGATAGCAGTTCGCTGTCCTGCGTGGTTTTCGCAATCAGTAAATTTATTATTATAATTGAACAAATATATATTCCGTGTTCCACTAGAAATCGGCAAATTAGAGTATAACTGTGAATGTAACAATTCCACGATACTCACGTTAGAGTGTAAATAGCAGAAAGCTACGAGGGCTGTAAGAGTAGCAATGGCTGCTACGGAAAGATTTCCGGAATACAAGGAGGCTGTAAGCCTACCCTCGTATCGATTACGTAATTCATCAAGTTCTTTAACACTACCATCCTCTGGAAACTCTGAAAATAAAAAAAAACAGAGGATATGAGTATCGATTTTTTAATGTTATTTTAATATTTTATTTTTGCCTGTGTCAAATTTGTATAATAGTATTCTGCCATCTGGACATGTTTCATCTTTTCAACCACATCGAGAACTTCTCAATAAAATAAATTTTATATAAACGCCAGTCGATGCGATAATTAAACGTCAAAACCAATCGGAAGCTTCTACGACTCTTAATCGATCGATTTCTATACATGTGTCTCTCCTCTCGCATCAATGACAACGTCAGTGCTCGCTGACATGATAACCACGTTATAATGTCACGCTGGGATGCAATCTATGATGGACACTACTAAAGTCATTGACTGTATGAGCAGGTTATCAATTCCTGATAGATCAATGATCGAATTCCCAACGATTTGTAGTCGTCTCCCAATTTCTATGAATTCAGACGTATCAGACACTCAGCTGAATCGAAAGAAATTCGATTAAAGTCAACGGCAGAACGCCTGACAAGACTTCAGTTGGTGATGGAAGTTAGAGCAATGAGAAGAGGGAGCAATATCAGATCGGATTGGGGTTTCTGGACTCTAAAGGAATAACTTCCAATTTTAAGCCTATTATGAATGTTTAGGTCTTTTGGATGTTTAAGATCTCTGGTGAGTTTTTCTGTCATCAATGGGAATGGCGGTGGTGTGAAATATCGCGTGACGAACTTAGTACTATCACCTGTTTGTTTTATAACTAGAGTTTGCGGTACACTCGCATTAACCTAATGAATAAGAATTGCCATGACGCTAATGAAACCTCCAGTGTCCTAGGACACGCTAGCGGGACTAAATATCGACACAGTCGATTTCCGTTGAGCAACTTACTACACTTATTAGAGTTACTTTCGACCTAAGCGCCATAGGTTCAAGAACGTTATAATTCTATCCTGGTTGTCTTTTATTCTCTATGATATATTATTATCACTAAATTATCGTATTACTTTTTCTCAAGAGCAAGTTTCCGATATAGTGTTTATGACAGGAAGTTCTAGAAGTTTCCTGTTAAAATCCTTAAACTCTACAAAATATTCATGACATTAAAACGACTGATATTATTCCTGCGAATACTTGAAATTCTGTATTTCAGCTATTTTCATCTATTACACATAAAGCTTAGAGTGATAAGGTGATTTTTTGTCAACTGGAAAGATAATGTTAAACGTCAAAAGCACAGGAGGTTTTGAACGTCTATAAGCTGTTAGAAATGTCATATCTCTTTGTTATACCTTTATATTGTATATTGTACCTATATTGTACCTGTTGCACTCACGTGCATGTCTCAGTCTGAGTATCTTTATACGTGGGAGAACGAAGGAGCGTTTAATATCCCAGAGATGAATTAACTACCAGAGATTGTCAGCAGCCGTATGTGCATTATTAAATTTCTGCTAGCAGGCAATACGCCTTGATGCTTAGATTAATTTTGCACTGATGGCTCTTTACGCTATATTTTCCCCTTTACTTCCCACTCTCTACCACTCCTACCAATCCTCTCGAGCTACATCCTGTTCCAGAGACACGCCAGACATATATATCTACGCATTGTTGATAGATTCCCTTTAGTTTCAAGTTAGCTGGTGCTAACGGCTGAAAATACTTGCGAGAAATTTCCCACATGAAAACAAATAAGTGTATACGAGGAGAAAACATAGAGGGGAAATATAGTTACTCTCCTAGGACTCGTGGGGCTACATCCTAGAGGGTACAATCCGTCGTCGCCAATTCTTTTTGGGACGGTGTAACTGTAAATAGAAAACTTTTTCACGGTTTACTTTCTCTCTCTAACTAGCAGGGACAAATATTTTATTTTGAATAATACATAACGAATCAGACAGATTTGACAAGCTTACGGTACGGCTCATTTTTACAATCGCATTTCTCTCAATTAAAATTTACCCATTGTTCTTCTTTTATATATCGTTTCCCCTTGTTATCATATGCTAATCTCATCCTTCGACATGTAAAATCTTTGGTATCGTACGGTTGAATCTTCATACCGTGACGCCAAGTCACGCGAGTGCTTTTTTACGCCATCAAATTTCCATTGCGTTCTCGCGAGGCCATTTGACTGATTCCGACGAAAAAATAATCACAGACGGGAACAGGCAATCGTAAATGGAAAATAATATTCCGCTTAATATCTACAGCTGTGTACACCCATTTAACGTACCGAATTAAATTCGAAAACCGTAAGCTATATTGGCTTCGTTCCATTTTAGAAAAACGTATTAATATTTTCCATGGCCGAGAAAACAATAAAAAGTACAATGCAGCTGTTTAATTGTGTTAAAGAACGAACGTTACCGATGTTCTAATTTAAATGTAACATAAAACACCGGCAAATTTTTCTAGCGCACTTTCCCTGTTGCGCTCTCGAGGTTTCTTGGCCGACATCCAATTGTTCCAGCAGAACAGCTGAGAGTCATAACTCAGGGCTGAGCATAGGAAAACGTCCCAATAGGAATCCCGGTAAAGCTAGACATAGCAATATGTGGAAGGATGGCTTCATACACCATCTTCTCTTTCCGCCTGCTATGTAAGACTGTCTTTCTCTAACGCACGTAAATACGCATGAACATGTCTCTGTCCCACTTGTATTAGGTATAGAGAATTGAAAGATCTCGAAGATTATTAATATAATTCTTTGACTATATAAGAATTGGATAAGGCAGCATGTCTATCTTTCGAGATATATGGATATATATGTATATCACTGGATAAATTCTGCTGAAAAAAACTAATTTAATTAACATTCGCTGTTGTTTACCTTACATAAACTTGGAAAAACTACCTCGCTAAGCTGTAAACCTTTGTCAAAGGTCCATGAGGGAAACCAAAGCCACAAGGAAAAGGTATTGCACGGGATTACATTGTGGTTTTTCATGCCACGATGAACATGAAGAGACGCTTTAAATAAATGAATATGGAATGAAGACAAAGATTGTAAATTCATGAGTATTAATGTTTCAAAGCAATAATATAAAAAGCTCCGTGTTCGTGGAGTGCTGATTAAAAGTTTCAGGATACATTACTGATTTCAGATTTATTTTCGTCTTTACAAGTCGGTGTACAGGTACTAACTGCTGCTTATCGCAACCTCCCTCTCATTCGCTCACTCCCACAGTCAACACACAGACCCAGGCACACAACCCGCGCGAATACCACACCGCCCATGGCACTTGCACCTTCGACGTTCGGTACCCTACATTACATATATATGTATTTGTTAACTGTATATTTACTAACATAGGTTATTTCACGCGACTACTGTACAATTTCGATTTAATGTGTGGCATTAACGGGACTAAAGTATGAAAGGGTTATGCTCGTTTTTTTCAAACAAAAGGCTACGTTTTATTCCTTTCCAAGGATATTGTCCAATGCTATGTCGTGGACTAAATTTTTGCGGTTCAGTAGCGAAAAAAGCAAAAAAGAGAGACCTCGGGGTGAACAGCAAAGACACGAGTGAACGCGAACCCTAACTCACAAATAGCTTACAGAATGAAAAATAAATGATAGCGTGTACATACAATATATCTTGATGCAAATATTTTGGAGATTCATGTTGTCTTATGCGTGTCCCTCGAAACATATGAAATATATGAGGAAATGATTTTTGTCGTTACAAGTTGGAAGCAGTTTTTTAGCCTTCTATTTTTGCGGACAGACCCTGAGACTCCGAGGGAGAGTAGGCACTGGAAGAAGTAGAAGCAGTAAAGGGAATTGGAGGCTGTACGCATTCCTGGAATATCAACTTATTCTGCTCTACTCGTGCGTCCTGGTTTCGCCTTTTTATACCTTTTGCTCTTTCAATGGTGCAGTTGACCATGAGAAAGTTTACCCCCTAGAAGTATTCTCATGGATTATGCAAAGTGTAGCGTGGTCCATAAACTGAGGGATCTTGTCGTATCTCCATAGGACGTTAGAGCAGTAGAAAACGAGAGCAGAGAGACTTCATGGGACTCAAAGGATTGAAACATTGGAGTTTTAACCAATGAGCTATTTTAATTACAGGTAAGACGACTTAATAAAAAGATCAAAACCTACTGGGAAAACGACGGAAGGAGAGGAAGAATAATTCTATAAGCAGAAATACGGTCTGCGAATTCTTTCTAATGTATAATTTATCGTTTCTTAGAAACGACACATTCTTCTAAAAATATCCTGTCATTCTCTTTAATAAACTGTGAAGCTAATATTACATGTTTCTTGTGTTTTGTTACACGCCAATGATTGCCCCTACTGATCGTAAACACTGTTTGGGTTCTATGACTTTCTTACCCTCTTTGTATACACATCTGTCTATCTTCCTGCCTTCAGAATCACTGAAGCAAGAAACTAGTTCATGTATATTGTATTGAGGGCTTGTTCGAATGATACAACTGGATTATCTCAAGAAGTCAGAGCCAAGATGAAGACAGCTCTTTTTTCTGTGCGACTAATAATTCACTATATAATTGACAAATGGCCATTTCTAGTGAAGGTTAGCCTTCAGTTAATTGTTCTTAAGTGTGGTTCAAGTTTAGCAGCGTAGTCAAGTCTATATGAGTATATAAAGAGACAGTGACAGTCAGATACAGTGAATTTTTGAATCTGACAGAGAGAGTGCTAATCGAGTTATGAAGTTTAATTGTGAACGATGATAACTAGAATTCTATTTGTATTATTCAACTGACAATGAACTTATAAACGGCATTGTATATCTTCTTATGAGTTCACGATGCTATTGCTGTACTTAATGGCGCCGGATAGAGCGACGCTTTTGAAATAGACATTTTACGAGCAGCACAGTGACGGTTGCCGCCACCATACACTGATTTTACCATCTCTCTATCTGTGAAACTTGAGCATCTTCTTCGTCTGCTTGATATCTGAAGGACTCAAGGGGATTAACGATATTTCTATAAAACAATGCTGGTATTGATTAATCTAATGCTATTGACAGTTTTGTCGAAGACTGAAGCGCTCGTAAATTACATTGTTATTGCCTAGCTTGAATACATCAGAGACCCTACAAAATGGGGCTTAGCGTTTGGTCTAATTCAGAAGACCATATTTTAGAGCATTGTTGAGCTCAGGGTTTTATTGACACAAGATTGCCCTATGGTGGCACAAAATTGATAGAGAGAGTTTGTTTGATTATTCTGGAATTGTAAACTGAATTACAATTACAAGTTTTAATTAACGTCGGATTAGAAGACTCTTTGGTAAATCATAAAGGAACAAGAGAGGAATATTATTTACTCTTGCTAGCTTCACTATCTATAGTAATATTTTTATCATTTCCGGAAACGCAGGTGACGCTATCAACGATATTGAATACATTTGCGCTTAGATCGGATCTGATGACAAGCGTGCAAGGAACTTTCAGAAAGAATTTGGCAGTGATAAAGAAAGATAGAGTTTGAAATTGGCTGCAAGCCCAATTTAGGTCG
This sequence comes from Hartigia nigra, assembly GCA_031001745.1. Lineage (NCBI taxonomy): Eukaryota > Metazoa > Arthropoda > Insecta > Hymenoptera > Cephidae > Hartigia > Hartigia nigra. The sequence continues at coordinate 206,204 of JARPRG010000386.1, forward strand.
ATGCGCTTGCATTTCTAACAGATCTTTGATAATTTCTATCTTGCTAAACAATCCTTGGATAAGTATATTTCGTTCTATGATCAATTGACAGTTCGTGTCATCTGATTAGAATTTAAAAAATGATCCTTTCATTTAATTAATATATTTACCTGTATCCTCCATGGCGATTAGATTTATAACTTCCTATCCCTTTTCAAATCCAAATTCTACTGGTGTTCACTACTTTGATTTTCACTAGATCTACATGGATCCCGAATATTTCGTCGAGTCAGCCGAGTTGCCCAAAATAAAATTGCTCCAACGCGCGCGTGACAAACTTGCTACGCGAGACGCTTCCTACGAATTGCTGAGACGACGGCGCGCGAATTTTACCACCTCTCTGTCCGACGTCGGGCACCGTCACTGCGCGTCACCCTTATCCACCTTCGTTTCAATAATACTGACGAATAAGCCGTCGTTCGCACGCGACGACTCACATGCGTCGTCCTCGTCGGCGTCGCTGCAACTGGTGTTGGCTGTATTAAACGCCAGTCGTCGCGACGCAGATACCTTTTCTCTTCCTCTAGTCATTCACTGACATAACTTCAGTTAACTATATTCGCATATATTTTAATACCTTTCTTATTATTTATTATACTACAAGGTCTATCAAGAAATTTAATTAATACAATGGAAATGATAGATTTGACGATTTGTGATTGAGCAGGTAGACAAGTTTTAAAAATAAGACACTTAGCAGTGAGTTACGAAAGATGATTCTATTTAATATATTTCAATACATCGTTATATGATCGTTTGGTGTTACATAAACAATAATAATATTATACTTCGAGATCCGTATGGGACTGATTTACATTGTAAGCCATGAGAAGTTGGCCCCTTTAAAAATTGTCACGGTAAAACCTTATGTATTTAAGTCGATTGAGTTAAAATATAAAATACAAATATAATATATATACAATCGAGAACAGGTGCCTGTGATATGATATTGTATTACTAAAGGAATTCCATTTCTCGTTCGATCCCAACAAATTTTAATTGTTCAGTTGGTCCATATCTACACAATGAATGAAACGAATTAGCGTGATGCATGATGTTAAATAAGATAGAGAATTTTATAGTAATAGATACCTGTAATCAAAAAATAATTCCTCGCCAGGTTGAATAGCTCTTTTGGCAAAGATGCCAATTCTGTGGTCGCCATTTACCATCATCACTTTTGCATAACAATTTGGATTGATTGAGTGATTAGCAAATCTAATTTTATTTCCTTTACGTGTAGCGTCTACTACGAAGTCTAAAAATGGATAGTGCATTGTCAGTTTTAGGAATACATTTTAAAAAGAACTTGCGTAAAGGCTGTGCGCATGCGCAAAATAAATGCTGTACCATTATTCAAATTGAAGAGGAAACTGCACATATATTTGTCATAAACTTTTCCTCGCCGATCAGCTTCGTCCTGACTAATGATTTCTCCACAATATTCTGAGATGAATTCATTTTTCGCTGCAGATTCCTTAAGGAAGATGCCCCAACCGGCTACATCGGATGGCGCCATCAGAAGGTGTTTGTCTGATTGAAAAAGAAGCTCCAAGTAATTAATATGTCAAAAATAGAAGAACATATAAAAGCTGATTGACTTACGAAGACCTCGCTGAACGCTCACGTTCTTGCATGAGATTTTAGTAATATGAAATTGATCCGCGCCACATGTTTGACACAAGTCAGGATCACATTCACGAACTGCCAAGTAACAAGGACATTGTTTTGTATTACACTGAGCCTTACAACGACATCCTGGAAATCGATTCTGGCACTCGCTACTGCACTGACAGAACTTCTCACAGAAGTTCTGCGCCTGAATGCAGGGACAGGAATTGTCACATTGTCTACCCGGGTGATCGCAGGGTGCGAAATTGTGAACGTGGTTCGCACCAGAGTCTTTTTTAAGTTGTATTTTTCTACAATGCATAGACCAAAGACGATGCTTCTTCTTCTTCTTTCGCGGTGGCGTAAAATCTTTGAGACTTTCGATAGCAGGTATATCGGAAGCCTCCTTCTGTGCAAACTGGTAGACTTCCTGGCAAGTCTTCGTGAGCATTATCTGAGCTAGTGCACAAGGATTTCCTGGGAAGGCCTTGTGTAAAGCTCTAAATAGACTCTGCTCCGATCCTGTCCAAGAGAACTCGCTTTCTATATTGATACGTCTGTCCAGACCCAGCAGTGTAAATGGTGTTTGATGCTCAGGATGAGCATCCACGGAGTTCTCCGCCATAACTTCCTCGGATGGTCGTGAATCTTGGTTAACATTCTGCTTGAAATCTGTAAAGAATTCTGGTGAAATCTCAAGACTTGAGTCCGTCCCTAACCCCATCGTAGATGTGGCTTCTTCAGGATTCACTGTTTTAAGAACGACGTCGTAGGAGTTTTCACCTTGACAGCTGCCACCCTGACTGTACTTGTTACTGTCATTACTATCCTCGCTACTAGCTTCGTTTCCAGAATCCATGCTTGCCTGCTTACGAACTTTTCGCGGTCCGCCAGCGCCAGCGCCACTTCCGGTACCGCAACCACCATTAATACTCCCATTCCCGGATATACCACCAACACCTCCATTACCATTTGCGGAGCATCCTCTCTTTTCTTCAGCCAGGCCGTTTTCTTCTTCTTTAATGTCTGCAGCCTGTGCAGCCAGCTTTTCCTTCATGCCTTCCTAAAGAATTAAATAAAATTTATTCTACCTAATACTGTCTCAGTCCTCTTATTCTATCACCAATGATCCTAACGATCACTTATCAGTACTCACCAAATGCATATAACATTCAGTACCGCAAGGCTCGGAAAAGGGCTTCAAATCTGGACCCTTGCGCTTCTGTAAATTTGGTCCAGGATGACAGACTTGCAGACCTATAATAAAGAGTGGTATCTTACTATAGAATGTACCTAGCGGCTTGGATGAATATCGCGAATCGAGAATCATGAATTGAATGCAAAGAATGAGGAATGCACAATCTAGGGAAATCGATAGTGGATTGAACGATGAACGGCGAATGAAAAACGATTGTGGATGAGGAGTCCTTGACGATGCTTCTGTGCTAAACAAAAATAAAGCGTTCGACCAAATGCTCTCTTTTGAATGCAATGTTCTTTACCTTGCGGCGAGGTCCCCCTGGCTGCTACGATAAATCAGGAATGAAAAATTATTCTAATTAATAGGTGTTTCTCTTGGGAGGGCTTAGCGAGTTTAATCGCGATTGTCGATTCGGAGTCGCGGCTCGTCTCTGGTACAGTACACATTTTGTCGCCGTTCAAATAAATCATGTATAATTACTACATAGCAACTAATGACGGAGGATCAAAGTAGTTGACTGGTACCTTGGACGATCGAAACCGCTACGACGAATCACTCACAAAAAATCATTCGATTTTCGTTTACTCACGATGCAGGAAACAGTCGTATTTGAAACACCTTCTACAAAAAAGTGTATGAAAGGAATGCATAGTCTGTTCTCTAGGAACGCTCTTCGCGTTCACGCCATCTATGTTTGGTGTGCATTCAGGAGGAAGAACATTTGGATCAGATCTTTCAGTCAACTCGATGTACTTCTCTTTAAGTTCTTCTGGTCTGCCTTTATCAGGAAACATACTGGAAATTGCCTAAAATATGAAAATCATTCATCGTCGATAATTCGAGGTTGAAGTCTTAGTTATGCTAATTATTGGTTTCAATGTACATTGAATATTTGTATAGCAGGAAATGGAGGACCATCAATTTCTTTCTCATCCTTAGATTCCTCTTCCATTTTTTCTTGTTTAAGCTCGATCTTTATCGAGTCATCCTTCTTCTCTTTTTCATCTTCCTTGGAACTTTCTTTATCCTTTAACGTGTCTCTACCTCTCTTTGGTATTTCTCTTTCTTTGTCATCTTTTTCATAATTAGCAAGGGCATTTACAAGATCAACAAAGATAGCGTCATCCATAAAACCAGACTCCCTGTCACCATGAACCTATTAAAGATATAATATATAAATCATTTTTATCTGCATGAAAGTTGAATCGTAATCCCACAGGTACATACCTTTCCATCATAGTTCTTTATGAGTTCTTCAATGAATGTACCATCTTGATCTAGAATTTCATCTCCCATATAGGGAATATTATGTAAAACAGTCTCATCCTCGACCATGAAGTTCTGTTGTATGGGAGCCCATGTATACATAGTAGGAATAGGAGTTACTGCGTTGATTATTTTGACTGGACATGACTGAACATCACCGTCAGAGCTTGTAATTTCTGCTTTTTTCATGCAAGAGACATGTGGAGGAATGTCCTGCATCGCCAACCACATTGCTTTTCCATCAGCCCATCTTTTCTGTTCGGACACTAAAAGTTCTGATCCACACACGACATAATGAATTATTATCAATTATAAAGTACCAAAGAAGCACGATAAAAATTATACAAATTGTAAGTACAGGTATAATGTACTCCATTCCTGGAAATTGTTACTATTCAAGGACACTGACCAGTCATAACCTTGCGATTTTGATTCCAAGCGATTTTCACTTCATCTGCTCGTTTGTATCGCTTCATTTGCCGCAGTCGCATGTATTCCGATTTCACGCGTTTCCTCCATTCTGCAGACACTTTCGCTTTTGACATATTCGCGAACTCTTAAATAATGAGTTACTGTATATAAGAAAAAAGAAAACAAAACGAAGCTACGGGAAAATGAACGTGAACAATAACGTGAAGAACAGTTAGGAATGGCTACAATTGAAAATTAAGGGAAAGAAGGCGAATTCCATTACTCGCCGGCTTTTCCCTGTGCTTTGCTGTGCTTTGTGCTGACCAGTGCTGACTGGTGCTGACTGACATCGACAACCTGCGACATCTGGATTTTTAGCCTCCCCCTCCCGCCGCCGTAGCACCTAAAATCACCTAGAAGCGAACCGCACTGAGCTTTCAGAGTGCATGTGGTGCAAATTTTAATCGATCTATTATTAATTTATAATATACATAACTGTTTCTTTACTATTTATAAATTCCATTAATATAAAAGAATACAGAATATGTCGATACTAAGACCATTCACTTGTAACGACTTGTTTAGATTTAACAATGTGTAAGTTGTCTATTATTGCATAAATATTTATAATCGTATCGGCATGTTTTCTTTTTTCTAATTAAATTTCAGTGTCAATCTGTAACTTTTATATTTTAGGAACCTAGATCCTTTGACGGAGACAGTATCCTTTTAATACATTTATTACAATTAATAGTTCTTCGTGCCATGTGTTAACATTGCTCGATGATGTAGTGAAATCAGACAAAAATTTTACTACCTTAATATTTTCTATTTATTTGATTCTCTTTTCCTTGACAGAACAATTAGTATGGATTATCATTTTATATGCAATATTTGGCACACTGGCCAGAGTACTTTCAAGTTGCTGAATCACCAAATGGAGAAATTATGGGTTACAGTTAGTCCATGTTAATTATTATTATAAGAAAAAGCATACTGCATATTACTTGTACATATTTGTAGTCATGGGAAAGGCAGAAGGTCATGGGGAAAATTGGCACGGTCATGTAACAGCCCTTACCGTATCTAATGATTATCGAAGGCTTGGACTTGCTGCCACATTGATGAGATTCCTGGAAGAAGTCTCGGAGAAGTATATAGTTTTTTGCCTTGATTTTATCGAATAGTATTTTTACAAACTAAACCAATTTTAATCACATAAATTATTTGCAGGAAACAAGCATATTTCGTAGATCTGTTTGTAAGGGTCAGCAATAAGGTGGCCATAAAAATGTACCAACAATTAGGTTACATTGTATACAGAACGGTTTTAGAATATTACAGTGGTGATCCTGACGAAGATGCTTATGGTAGTTTAACCTGATTCTTTATACCCAATTACCAAGCCTCGAATCTTCATTACAAATAATAACAATTGCAGATATGCGTAAGGCACTGTCAAGAGATGTAAAGAAAAAATCTATGATACCACTGACCCATCCTGTGAGACCGGAAGAGGTGGATTGAATTCTTAAGAGCAAAAGTGAGTTGCTATTAAAATTTAAATGACTTGATGCACTACGATATACAAACCATATCAACCAACAAGTTGAAGGCTAACAATTAAGATGGGAAGACAGTAATGTCAATAAATGACCGACAATTAGAGCAAAGTTTATTTATTCTTTTGTACAATAGTACAACATTTCGTATTTACCATACATTGTTCGCGTCTGTCACGCGCCAGTTTATGCGAATAAATAATAAATAAAGATCTACAGAAATTAGGCTGAGATGGCGCAGCACAGATTGCCCATTCTTTGTTCGTTTATCATGGCTATTACATTGTTACAGTGGTACACCAGCTGCCCATTTTGATTCTAATATATCTAAGAGACTTACAACTACACGTGATATTTACAGAATGAATGAATGTTAATGTATTATCATAAAAGCGTCCAGAGGACACTTACGCAATATTATTTTCAATTATACCTTATAAATACAAAAAAATTAAATCAGGGACAAAGTGCCACATCTCTCTCTTATCGTTTCTCGTTTTGTACTGTTCTCGATAATCCGCGGTTCGAGCAACTCCGAACAAAAAATTACCCACGTCTATGATTATTAATTTGTCAGATATAGATTAGTTAGAGGGAAATGAATCAGGAAAAAACTTAAGAAGTTGCAACAATGCCAGTCAGCTTACCAAGAATGAGAATAGAAGTCTTGTACATATTCTACGAAAGCCCTACATTAGTTTTATTTCATTTGTGTTTTACATAGTAAAGGAAGACGTCTGCTAGTAGTATGTAGGACACGTCAAACGAGTACAAAACTTCTATGGCATATATATATTTTTTTTTCATCCTCTCTCTCGTTATTCTTTTACAGTATAATCAAATCGATACGATACGCTTTGGAAAAAGTTCATCCTCTTTACAACTATTTGGTCGTCCACTTACATAAAACAAACAATATACTCGGTATAAATAAATATGTAAAATATTCTAAGACTAGCTGCTACCAGCATAATATCATAACGATAATCAGAGTTAGTCTTTTAATAAAAGAAAAGGACGAATCTTTCTTTAAAATTTGTAAATATGGCGTCTGATTTTCTAGATAGAAACAATGAAACGATCAGTTTCGTTTTTCAGCTTTCTCCAGACTTGTATGAAGATTTATGAATTCGTGCAGGGCATAACAAGTACTGACGCAATGAAATTGAACTATGCGTCTCCGCAGACGTGTGCGACATCTAGATGTCTTACGATCATGGCAAATAGGCTTAGCGTTATTAATAAATTAAATTATCGCAGTCGTTAGTAAAAAATAATAAATGGCCATCTATAAAAAGTACAAATAGATTCGAGATTGAGAGAGGAAAAAATACCGGCAAAAATACAGCTCGATTGAATTTGTAACAATATACAAAAGTAATATACAAAATTATATTATGTACCCTCTTTTCTTGAGATGTTGGCGTCCATTCCGCATGCGGCTCGTCAAATAATATTTCGTTCCTCCACGTTATAAATTTACATTGTTCCTTTATTTTTTTTCTATACTTTAATCCTTTTTTTTTGGCAAGAATTAGATTCCCCCGAGACGCGTCCCCGGCTCTTCACGAGGATCGAATCCAAATATCTTCGTCCACATTACAAATTAAACTTCTAAACATATAGTAGTAGCTACTGGTTTGTATGTACACAATATGCAATTCAATGCTCTCGCTAATTGAAAACTCTCATTCGGAAGTTAGGTTAGGTTACCTTATACACGAATTTGGTATATAAATACGGTAGCAAAAGATTTCAGCACGTTGCTTAGCTCTCGAATGAAACTATTCGATGTTACCAAATTCACTAATTAGGCAGTGTTTCCAAAATCGTTTTCAATTTTCCTTTATATGCGCTTGCAATAAAATCACCTTCAACGGCTGCTACTTGTCTCTGTGACGCCCTCAATCGAGTCGATTATTCCTTATATTATACACACGATTCCTCGATTTCTTATTTACCATGTTTGTTTCGTTAATAATAACGTAGAAAATACAACCCCAATTATTCACGTCGATTATCCGTCTCCAATGCCGCCGGTTTTCTTTTTCCGTTGAAATCAGCACAAACGGATTTCCGGCACTGTCATTTTCTCTCTATTTAGAATACCATTAGTTATGGTACCGTCATCGAGAATGGATATCAGTTTAGTGCCATCGTAGAACCATTATTTTCTTGACAGTTGTAAACAGATAGTAATAGTAGCAGTATTAGCAGTAATAGTAGTTAACGTGCTTCTCGTCCACTTCAACAATAAATTGTGTAGTCTTTTCAGGGTCTTTGGTGGTCAGGAGTCGATTTCAATATGTCTGGTTGCGTTGGAAGACAGCTTGAACCTGCACACATATTTCACACAATTCCCACATGTCCCAGATGTCCATTCGCACCAGGATTCTTTATCGTTCACTCACCGGTAGCCGGTCTCAGGTTGGACTTGATGGATCTGTGAGAACCGTTGCGAGTCAGGGTGTTCATCTGTGGTGTTCCTGGCAAGGCGTGACCCAAAGCGTTCATATAATCGGCGATTAATAGAGTTATCTCTAATATCTGTAAAAGTTTTAGAATTCGTTAGCAATCGGAAGAACATCGTAGTACATGGATACTGGAAGAAAGAGCCAAGGATTGTCTGAATTTTAGCTGACCTTAGGTTTGCTTAGAGCAAACAGTAACTTTTGCTCAGCAGCACCTTCGTCTGGACATGCGACGAGCATGAAATCATCTAGACATCCACCAAATGTTACGATGTTGGCGTAATTGTAACGGCACATTACCGCCATTGTTTGTAGGTCTAATAGAGTCACGCTGTCTTCTGACACTGCTATCCACACAGTGACCGATTCAACCTGTTTTAGCTGTTAAAGAAAGTTGGGTTGCGGGGATAGAAATTATTTTTAAAAAATTCTATTAGTGTTTAGATTTTGTCTCACCTTTGCTTGATACAGCGTAGCACCGAAGAAAGGCCATTTTCTTGTACAAGTTAGATAAATGCGAACGCAATCCAAGACACTACGTCCTCTTAGAGCTATCCATTTTTCCTGGAGTTTTTCTTGTAGTTCTCTGTAATTATTAAAAGCATTATGTGATGAATCAATGATTTCCTATTTTATTGAGTTCACAAACCTTAATTGATCAGTTGTAATGTTTGATCGATATCTGACAGGATAGAATTTATCCAAGGCTTGCAATACGAGATGATGTGGATTACTTCCTGGTCCGCTTCCTCGAGTTTTATCGTTGTTGTACTCTCCAAAATCAATCTGTATCAGATTTAGCGGTTATTTCGTTTATAGTAATATAGGTAAATTGGTTTTTGAATGTATATTAAATAATTACCTGAGCCATCAAAGATGCAAGCTCAAAAGCCAGTTCTCGATTTAATGGAAATTTTCCTTGTACAACCTGTTGGTTCACTTGATAGCATAACAAGAGACGTTCCCTATCAGTCTCCATTTTGGCAGCTTGTCGCCAGTAGCACCGAGACTTGTATGTCAACTGAATCACTCTAGTGTTTTCAAACTTTCCAGAACCCTTTTCTCTCAGTGCAGTTTCCCATTTTGAGATGATATCGCAGAGCTAAAAAGAAAGCAATTAGTCTCGATTCATAGAGACAGCAAGTTTTATAAAACTTACCTTAGCTTGAAGATCGATGAAGTGTTCCAAGTCCTTCTCAATGGGATCATCACTGAACAATGTAAACCCAGATTGGTGAACATCCCTACAGCCAATCTCCTGATTGAGAGTGTTCAAGAACTCCTCAATCGTAGTACTGCCATCGAAGCTCACAACCTGATAAGTTCCATTTAAAAAGTGAACTGGTATGGCATGAGGTAGAGAATGATGATATGGGTTCTTCAATAGAATAGATAAAACTTCCATTCTAGATGGTTTAACCTCACGACCACCATTCTGTAGTGTTCTCTCAAGAGCTCTTTCGCAGTAGGCTGCATATTTGCCACACTCAGTTCTATAAGGTAACCAAGAATATGTTAAGCATCCGGCTAGCATATCCGTGTCCTAATATAAATTGTATAATAATTATTACTCACTTGGAATCAGCATTCCTTTGAAGGTGCAGCTTCAGGTACCACAGTAGCCGATTATTTCGCGGCAAGAATAATGACACAGCCAGTGCCAAGAGCTGCCAACCCTGGACGAGTACGTATTGGGCAGGGTTGGTCTTGCAGTCCAATATTGTGGCTGTCGAATGGCCCTGCGTGAGCGGAGGACTGTGAGAAGTGGAGGCCGTCGATTGTGCGTCCGCATTTTCACCGCTGCCATTTGCCGCGGGACTTTGCGTATCGCAGGTGAAGAGCGATTGCGTGGCGCAGAGGAGGAGCTGCTGCAATGGTATGCTGGCATACTACTACGGCCGTGCAGTGGACCAGACACCTAAGCTACGAATTTCTTAGGTATCTCGCGAAATGGTTACTCTTTTTTTTTTTATCTCCATTTTGTTACATTTCGTTCCCCTCGCTTTAATTTTCATTACTTGACGCTTGGAATTTCAAGATCTTCGAAACTTTATAACTTTTACCCTAGTTCTATTTCGTGTTTAATTTTTTCTATTTCTTCAGGAATTCACCAAGTCTAGTGCGACCGGGATTTCAATTCATATGATTTTGGATCCAGATCGGCTCTTAAAAATTATGCGATCGTTTTATCATCAAATCTGTTAGTATAAGCAACGCTAATTGAAATATCAATGCAAAACTATATATGTTAATCACATAAAACGGATGGATTGACAAATCGATGATTTGAAATGTGGATGAGAAGCGTTCTGGACTATTTATCAGTTATTCATTACTTGCAGCTTGAATGCTCTATACTTAACATCAATTTGCTTTCATCTTCTCATTATCACTCAATTTTCTTTTAGGCAGCTACAGTTTCCAAATTTTTATGAGGTAATTATTTCTTTCTAATTCGTATCTATCCGATTTTTTGTATTGAGTGCAGTTCTACCCAATTTCTAGCTTTATCCTTAAATAGTTGCTCATACTGATGACTAAGGTCTAATTCTCTAAGCAGCATTCAAACATAGAATATTGTAATTAACTATTGAAAGATGAACTAATTAATATAAAAAAAAAAGTAACTGAGTCTAAAAAGATGTTTTTCTGTGTGTGATTCTTATGTACACCAACATACCATTCTGCAAGTGTGTGTGGTGCTGAACGTATAGTGATACTTTTGAAAAAAAAAAACGTTTTTCCACCACTTTTTTATCATTACAACGGAAGAAAAACGTTTTATAAGGGAATTATAATGTATATCAAAATACGTTCGGCTCACGTGAAGGGCGTCAGGGCAGGGTGGTCATGGGATATGATGTATAATATTAAAATACGTAATAAATAAATTGAAAAAACTTAACTAGACGTATCTAAAAGATCAGATGCATGCACTTGAGAATAATAACTAGAGGGTCAGCACGTCTAAAGCAGCAAATGAAAGTGAAATGTGGATGAATGTTATAACTAAAATCATTGTTAAAACTTCGTCAAGTATTATTGTTAAAATAATCAGAAAAATATTTAAAAACCGGTCCTTAATATTAATCAGTTAGTTTATCTGTTATTCATTAAAAAGAAAACCAAACCAAAAGATACTCAACAAAAATGCACGTACTAGAACTGCGCCGCATTCTCAATTTATTTTCCTATTGGATTAGAAGTAATACTTGACCAAGCGTTTTCACTGTACCATTTTTTCTTTAGTTATTTATAAAAGAAAATAAAAATACACAAATTGTTCTACGAATATAAAATCACGATAAAGTCCCACCCTTAAAGAATCCTTACTTTTTTCCCCTTTATTTCAAATTTCTCGCGTATTGCATGAACTCTCAAAATGGTACAGCGATAATCGAGTGTTTGTTAAACAATAAGCAGGACTTACAACGCGCGCAGTACCCAGCGACACAAGTCTGGCGGCCTTTTTTACCTGTACGCCCAATCGCTGCTGAGTGTGACGACTAGTCTGCTTTACCAGAGCGCAAATGAATTCAGATTGAAGTTCCGGTTGATCTAAGCACTGCTGAAGTGCATTCTGTGCAAGTACCACGTGATAGTCTATACCAGCCTGTTCCACGGCCACAGACATGAACAACTGACAGGCCTATTAAAAAAAAAATAGTAATACATAATTCAAAGACATATTAATTAAACAGGTCAAGTTAATGTAAATTGACCTCTGACATATCATTACCTTAAACAGTTTTATCGCCTCGGTTTGCAAAGCTTCAGAGGTAAGGCTAGTCAAAGGACTTGTTATATTCTCCTTGGTATGCAATAACAAAGGATGTCGCCATAATACACAGCTTGGGTCTCCGTCAGTTTCCATCAGTCTCTGTACCAGCTGCTCATACTGAGTCCCCGCACTAGGCCCACCGCCAGACACCACAGTTAAATGATACAGCCAATTATCTTTATCCTGCTTGTAAGGCATTAGGAGATACGTGGGACCCTGATGAGTTGGGAAAATTCCAATTGTTCTCTCGTGTGGACACTCGGCATCACGTTCCTCGCTGTCGCTGTCCGATACGTGTTCGACTTCTTCTACCCTTGCGTCCCTCATATTTATTTGACCAATAGGATTCTGATCGATAGAATTAAATAATAAAACACATGTTTTCCAAGCAGTTAATTATGTAGAAATATTTTAGCTTCTAGGATTTACCGTATCGCTGGGACACTTGAAGTAAAGGAACATTTTGCCAATCAGGACGCACCAACACTTCTTCGCGTGACCATTCTTCACTTTGGTTAACCAACCCTGTATCGTAGGCTTATTATCTTCTTTGCTTAGAAGAAGCTTCGTTGCGTTACGCCTTTGTACGTTTTGTAGAACTCTGATCCAATCCTCCATAGTCGCTATGCAATCGGCGGTGAGATAATATGTCTTTTTATCTGTAGCAATTTCGAAAGTGGCTGCACCCTCTGCTCTGTTTATTCTGTTTCAAGAAATTTGTACTTTTAGAATTGTATCATTCTACTTATAAATAGTCTAAGTCTAAGACTCACCTGCAAACTTCATCTAGGATTATTTGTCCCTGAGGTTTACGATTAACGTCGTTCTGACTCTTCCAATACGTCAGAATACCGTTCTTCAGAACGAACCATCGCTTCCGCCATGTTTTTAACTTCCCACCGAGCTTTGCAAGGTGTCCAGTCTTCTCAAGAGATTCTAGCCTCTTAGGGCTCTCGCCGGAAACGCGCATCAGCAAACTTGGCATACTGGACTCCAGGGAGGTAGAGCTCAGAGCATCTGGTGGTATCGCATAATCCTCTGAGAGGCCAGACTCCAGGGAGGTATCTGAAAGTGGAATACGCTCAAAGTCGTCGAGAGTTTCTTATGATTCCAATACCATGATCTTTGATAATTATTTTATCCGTAAAAAAAGCTATCGTTATTCATCTCCAGAACTCACCACGTTTAACGCTCTTGCTTGGAGAACCGCTGGAGCTTCTTTTAGCAGGACTGAGACTGCTAGTTGTCTTGACACTTTTGGAAGGACTACTACCACTACCTAGAGAAGAGTCTGTGTTGTCTGAAGAACTATTCGTGATCCTAGTATTGGTTTCAGTCTGATTAGGATGTTCCTCCCCATCGGAACTGTCATCTGAACTGTCTCCAAAAGGCATGGATCTTATTTGACTAGCTCGCCCTTTGACCGTGGCATAAACTGGCACGGATATGTCACAATATCCCTGGGAGTTATGTGCAGTTAAATTATGCCCTGTTACGTGGGAATGTTTAGAGGAGCTTGTAGTGTTCGTCGTAGTCGAGGGTGCAGATTCCTCATTGGTCGGTGGACCTATGCCAAGACCACCATCTGCCACCTGATGAATGGAAAATCAATTTGAAACTTGCCTTACAATAATCCTCTATTAAAGTTATAAGGAAGTATTGATAGGACCGATTAAGTACCTGATAAATCTTGGCTTCCCAACTAGGAAATCTATGTAACGGTGGGGTAGGTGGTCGTGGACCCTGTCCTCCAGCTTGGGTCCAGTTGATACCTTCTCTACTGGGTGTGTAAATCTCTGCATAGTCATGGACAGCTTCAGAACTTCCACTGTCTCTATTGGTCTCAGAGACACCCGGTATACTTGGTAGCATTACGAGATTCTCCACTGCCGCAGCCAGTTCCTCAGACAAGAGGCTAGAAGAAGGTAATAAAGAATTTAAAACCAAATCCTCTATTATAAGTAGAGATGTGATTCCGATGCTGAAACATGAATAGACCGTGACGTATCACTATTTGCATTGTTCATAACGATAACGCAGATTTCAGCATCGTTCTAGCTGATAAACATCAGTTCAGAGAAAGTAGAACAGGTCGACAGATCCCCGCAGGAAGTCCCAGGACGTTACAGGGTACCACATATTGTAAAATTGGGCGCCGCTATCACGTCGTGAGACCTCCCAAAGAGAATTTTAGTATATTTCCACGCGGAACAAAGAAAAGTGAATAAGCCAAGACTACATGCACTAAACTCTATGTGAGGATGATAGACGTTTATAAAGAATTAAGAAGTACGTGTAAGTGGCATCCTACCTGGAATCCATGTTGGTAGCAGTGATTCCTTGCTGAATGGTTCCACAAGCAGACAAGTGTCTTCTGTGTCTGGTACCAGTCTGTGGTTCAGCAGTAGAACTCTGAATGTTCTCTGTTACAGTCTGCGGCGTTGCCTCAAGACTTTCCGACCTTCTACGTAGTGTAGGATCTACTTCAAGTGACAAGGATGCTCTGGTTGGTGCCTGAAAGAACAATTTTAAGATAACTCGCTATAGGTAATCGTTAACAGAAACTATATCCCACGAGATTCATCTCCAAGTTACTTACAGGTGGTCTTAGTCCAATATTGGTAATATGATTGCGCAACAACTCCAGTTGTTGGTTGCACTTATTGTTTTGTTCGCGCAAATGCTGATTCTGTTGTTCCAATTCGCGCAACTTGTTCGTCACCCACTCCTTTATCCTGGCAGCTTTGGCCTCGACTTGCCTTGCGTCCTGGAGTCGCAGCTGTCTCTGTAAAAATGCATAGACATTAATGAAATTCCTTTTCTTATCTACAAATTCGTCACGTACTACTCGTAAAAGATAAGGAGCACGATAACGACTTGTATAAAGTTTGATTCCATTAGGTGACATCTTATCATAGTCTGTCCTGCCTTGGTAACAATCCCCAAGCTATGCAGTGCTCTGATAGCAGGAAGTATGACGTTATGTTATTCTTATCAGAATTATTCTTACCTGCTCCTCTACCTGGGTCTCTAATTTCGAGATGCAGGCACAGTGTACGTCGTCGATCTTGTCATTCTGCACACCGGAAGTGGATGGCAACGAGTGTGGTGGAGAACCGACACCGGAAGTGCTCAAGCAGTATTCACCCTTCACAAGCCGCTCCTCCATCATCCGTACCTGAATTCATTAATTACACAATCCCAATCACAAACTGATATACTTAAATAATTTCAATTTCATATCAAAGTCCCTTCACCAATTTTCACGTATCTTATAAACAGTCACGAAAACAATTTTCTCATCGACATTCAATTAATCACATCTAAATATTAATCACTATTTTCCCACCATAAGGTTACCATAGACAATTTGCGTTACGTAAAAATAAACTCATCCACGGCATCAGGACTCAGTGTTACGTTGCGTGCAATGCGTGCACCCTTTTCACTAGTGGGGTGGTCGGAGCAGCTGTCAAAAATCGATATCGCTTACGCGTACCCGGAGTCTACGTACAATAGGGTGCACGTTGGCAAAGGGCTATCGAGAAAATCAATACCACACAGAAGACAAGCACAGAAGGAGTACCAGCAATATTCTGGCCAACTTTTTTGCCCACCCCTGGTATAAAATAGAATGGCACACGTTGCCAGCACAGCAGTACCAATGAAGACACAACAACGAGAGATGAAAGAGAACCGAGCACAATATATTCTTTTATTAAAGAAAAGAAAACTGCTTATTTCAGTAACAAAAATGAATGAGATTATATTCAAAGGAACACAAGAGATAAACAGTAAGTACTTATCCTTACCAGAGTGTTGGGCGGCCATTATGTCTCGTTTAATCTCAACCACGCGAAATACGTTTAATCTATTTTATTTGTCTATATTCCACGTAAATTAATACTCCAACTTGCACCAAGATAAAGGAAGAACTTAAAGCGTACTCGCTGCTGTACGAGATCGAACTAAAGCCAGTCGGGGGTTTCCTAGAGTGGGTGAGTCACGTTGGCACACAGCCAGTGAGAAAGGGAGACAGTTTAGGGGAGTTTATACATATCTCTATCTATCTACTCTATCTCTTTCTCTTTTCTAGCGTGCTCTCGCACGTGCATACGTATCCTGGGGTACTGTGTAATCCCGTAAACACTGTATAAACTAGGGTAAACATGATTTGGACAGTGAAACAAAATATGAATGCAGCTTTTCGCAGAGATGTTGACAGAAAAAAAAAATGGCTGCGATACTCAGAGAGATTTGCAAAGGACTTATCGAGGGTTACGCTGTATTACCCTTTCAAGGCGCAAAATGAAAGTGTTTTGTACCTCTTGAGCTTTGTTGGAGCTTGCGAAATGAAAGTCTATGGTCTCCTTCTCGACTATAGCCGTCGAGACGGTAACTTCTTGGGTATACTCATGCCGTTGAAAATATATTCTTACCGCACGTGCAGACATCTTAGCTCTTTGGATATAACATTGAATCATGTTGGCTACTCGCCAAAGTGTTAGTAACGTGTCTCCTTTGCGCTTACTAACATCAGAAATATCCATTCATGTACAGTGTCTAACAAAAATCTATGATTTTCAAAGAAATACTCAAAGCAGTAACTCGTTGGATGATAAAAAGGAAAATTCAATTTTCGTTATAATGAAAATACCATGTATGATACAATCCAAAAATTTTATAATCGAAACATATATATCAGTACTCTGACTATTTACTGTAAGTCTTTTCCTTTTGTGATTCTATGAATCATACGAATTAATATTTAAATAGCAAAAGCTTTACGATTGAATGTAAACATATGAGTAAAGGCAATAGGAAGAACGGACAGTGTGTCTTCCATTTCCTTTTTTTTTTTTATTTATCTTTCTCCACTGTGCGTACTAGGGTGTACACGGGAAGTGAGGATTACTCACGAAACTGGCCCTGTGCCAATTTCATATACGACACGACCCATCAGAATCGAGCATAAAGTCCCTGTCACACGTCGTAAAATAATTCAAAGACGATATTCCGTTAAGAGGGAAACGAATGTTCGGGAAATCAGGATGAATAGCTTGCCGGAAGTGAGCAGTGCTATAGCAGACAGGATATCATACCAATAGACAAAGAGATTGTCTCGCTAAATGATCGTATAGCTGTATATATATTATAGGTGCAGAAAATGATTCTCGAGAACACTATAGGAATCGATTTGGGACGTAGAAGAAACACATTTACAGATAATTAAATGCCTACAGGATATGAAACGAGGGCATTAAAGTGGTTTTAGATGTTATTTAAGTATCAGTGATGATCGACGAGGTCAAATAGTCGCGATCAAATGAGATCGTTCACAGACAATCCATTTACGATTTTATTTACGATAATTAAAAACTGGTCTATACATGAACAACATTAAGTATTTATACCAACTGGAGGAGCGTGAATAAAAATGATAATGGGGTTTTTTGTATCAATGAGAAGAATTCAAAGGATCAAAATAGAGATATCAAAATCGATACATTATCAAAGATGATTAATTGACTTATATTGTAGCTTCTTTTTACCTTTCATGTCACCTGCCGGGATCCATTATTTCACGTGTGATCTACCTTACGATTCTCCATGGCTGTCGGTCGGCACAGAGATTGTTAACGCGATCTCGATGGCGCAACGAAACGGACAATAACAAACGCCGGATACGCGATGCGTGTTTAACGGTAAAATCCACGAAATCGGTGGTCATAACAAAATAGCAGTACCGGGGTGCTGGTCTGCCATCTTGTTCGCAGAACACAAAAATCAATGCGGGGGATGCAGTAACATGCGCGCTACACACGTGCCAAGTCTGGGATGCCCCACAAGTATGGCACCCTATCCAGATACGCCCCTGCTGGTTCGGGGTTCTGCTAAATCGATGGTTATGTCTAGTCGGTAAAAATGTCTTATGGACATCGAGAACAACATAGCTCTGGGGAATTTGGAGGATAAGGGTCGCTACGATCACCCTTATCGAATTACAGTAACTGACAGTACCGTGTGAATCTTCGTTTCTTGTCGTAAACTTTGGAAATTGGTCTCCCGCCTGGGATCTCAAATATTCAACATCAACTTAATAGTTCTAAGAATAAGAAAAATTTCGTCACCCGATGCAACGTCTACAAAAAGTAATGGAATATACAATAACCGTGGAACCGTGGAAAAAGTTTGATTTACTGTATGTCGGTAAAAGGAAAATTCGAGGTAAAGCTACTTCATAAAAATCAATGAAGATTTATTCAGTATTTACAATTTAATGATTAATTCAATCTTGTTTCGCAGATTATCACGTGTCGCTGTCACTTTTATACGACGTCAGAATAAAAAGTCCAATGAATCAATGATGAACGCGAAGCATATAAGAAAATTCGTAGTTACCAACCCCGGAAGATGTATCCCCTCAGTCAGAGAGGTAAGACAGTTTCAGGGGTTGCTGGAAATATCGACCGTATCGCAGCAGTCGGTAACTCATGACAGACCGATAGGAACACCCGGTACATATCAGTAAATGTGATACAGTTCCAGTTATATTTTACCATGCGTGTCGTTCACTTATAATTTGAAACAGTAATCTCGTTTTCCTTCCACATTGACGTTGCGTTCAAGAGAGTCGCTTAGTCGATGAGCGATAAAACTGTCAAGCTAATACTAATCAGATGGCACGAAGAGGTTAGAGGGAGAGCTTGAACTCGGTCAAGTACGTAATAATTGACCAGAGTGAGAATAACGAACGATGACCGATCGACTGTCAAGGATATGGTATTATTAGAACTGAAGGCAATTTTCAAGCATGATATAAATTAGATTAAAGTATCAGAGTACCAGACAGACAGGTCGTAAATTGAGTTACCTTGGATGATCCGTCGTGAATTCAATAATTAAAAATAATAACTAAAATGTAAAGTCTCAAACTAATTTAGATAATTACTTGTCTCCCGCTTACCTTGTCCTCCGCTTCATCGGCTCTGCCTTCCGCTTCGAGGACCCGTTGCTCCAGCTCCGAGAGCTAAAATTCAAAAGAAACAAGTTCATATGAATACAGGGTAAGAAAGTAGCATGAAGGGACGAATCAAAATTTCAACAGGTACACAATGCTACGCAAATTTTCTTCTATGTATTTATTCTAGGTCAGAGGGCGTCGAGCGCGATACTCCTTCGCAAAGTTCGTACGACTAAGCCGCATTCGCAGAAAATCGACGGACTAACGAGAGTTTAATGGATAGGGGCGACTTAAGCAGGTTCTA
The DNA here is from genome assembly GCA_031001745.1 of Hartigia nigra. Classification (NCBI taxonomy): domain Eukaryota; kingdom Metazoa; phylum Arthropoda; class Insecta; order Hymenoptera; family Cephidae; genus Hartigia; species Hartigia nigra. Next base: position 225,814 of record JARPRG010000386.1, read on the forward strand.
AGCCCGGCTTAATCCAGCCCAGATTGATATATGCTCTGACGCGTATCCCGTATGATCCTGGCTGAACCGTATAGCCACAAGGGGATAAACGTTAGAGAAGAGAGAGACAGAGATAGAGAATAAGGGAGGGGGGGGGGGATCTACTTGGTTGTCATATAGTCTCACATATATACGCACGTGTCTAGTTATATTTAATGACATGTCCTCTGACATAGATACATAGATATATATATCTACGTATATGGTTATGTATGATATGAGAGAGTGGTGCGTAGAACGCATGTGGTAACGCATACGCAGACGTTAACACCCTCGTGTACACAGTCCTAAATACAAACGCTGGATCGCTCTCGACACTATATACTGGGTGATTAATTAAAACGGAGGTTAATCTACGGGTCGAGGCTTGGGTTTAAGTGCAATTTATGCTGTCCAGGGTTAACCACGAAATATAATTACTCGACACGGCGGAGGGTCTCTGTATTAAGGCTTAGAGAGCGTACGAACGAATGGCATCGAACTGCCCTGAAAATGTTAGCTGATCGAGAGGTTGTTTATTTTTGGTATAATTAGCATAGCTGAAGGGGATAGCAGTTACACTGTGCATAACGAATGAATGTGGTCAATTGTCAGTATACATTAGAATGCCTTTCGAGGGTTCATTTAACGGAATAGCCAAAAGCTGTTGTAGGGTTAAGAAAACTATCCCCTTGGATAACATCCCTCACGAGTCCCTCTCCTCTTTCCGCCTCGTTCCTCAGCTTCTAGGGTTTTGGTAAGGGCTGCAGTTAGTAGCATCTGGCGTTGAAAGCAAACGCAGAAATGTCTTTCCTAATGCAAGGGTGGAATCTTCGCGCTGGTGGTCGCACGCCTATTTCAACCCCCTTCGATGATCGTGAGCAGGGACGGAAGTGACGGAGGAAGTTGAGTATAAGAAAAGAAAAAGAGTGAGGAAGAGGGATGCTGCTAGAGAACTCCTTCTGGTTATATTAGCCGCAGGGGGGTGACTCGGTGGATCTCTCAAACTGTCATCAGGACTTAAGTTTTTGCATCGTTTTACGAAGAGGGTAGACATTCATAACGAGTAGCCAGGAGAGGAGGGATTGCTCTGCGCTACCTCAAAGACATACTACCCCTAAAACGGTAGCACCCCTGAATTTTAGGCCCAGATCCTCCTCTCGACATTACGACGATTTTCTTTCGGCTAAGGGATATGTAGGGTATGTGTCCTTAAAGTTTTTTTCGTTCTTCAGCCGTGTGACTATATCTAGAGATTTTATATATAGCTATATATGTTTGTATACCTAGGTCCACGCGAACCTCGCATCCCGACTTACCTGAGGGCTGTAATAATATCATAGTAGGACAAAGAAAAATCAAAGCTACCCTTCAACAAGCAACGATGGAACAAGAACCCGATTATGGCTCCCTTGAAATAATATAATACTCCCCCCGTCACCCCTTGCAGGCTGGAAGAGGTACACGCACCACCGGTTACTACACGTTATTGGCCTTTGGCGTGATTCTGAACATAACGCATTGTGCTTCTCGACAGACTGGGTAAATTTCCAGAGATGGGACGTGGCTAAGGGTCTGGCGCCCTTAATAATCATCCCTCCTTACCTTGTACTGGTATCCTTTTTCCTTTATTTCTGTCTCACTACTCTCTGCCATTGTGTCGGAAAATTATTACTGACTCATCAAGAGAAAGATTGTCTCACGAAATACGTTTATTAATTTTTACTTAATTAAGTCAGCAAATAAAGTACATTCCAAGGGGTTAACTTTCATCCCTGAGGAAAAATTCTGTAAAAATCCTGAGTCGTCGCGTCGAGTCTTTGCAAAGCTTTGCGAAATGTGTACGAGTAAAGAGATTGGTCGCGCCTCCGGGCAAATCGCAAAACTAGTTTTCATCCAATTTTCCTTTTCCAGAACTCAAACTCAATTTCCCTCGCGGAAATCTCTCTGTCAACCTTTATGTATCCCGAGTTGGCAGGGGAAAGGCGTCCGCGACGTCATCACCAGGGTAAAACGCTGTAGGCTCGGTAGAATCCACGTGAATTCCTCGGATGAATTTCATGTGTGCTTCCACTTCAGTGCAATTTCGCCATTACTATTCTGCGTATAGGCTTTCGAGGGGCACGTGCAGATTTATTTAGGCACGTGCTTACATGGCTGGGCCATTAGCGCCTCGTGGCTTTTGGTTAACCCCATTGACTCAGACCAAGTCAGAAACGTACGAGTACATTTGGACGACCCTTAGGCTGAAATCCCTCAGACCCAGGATCACCCTCCAGGGCCTTGTATATTAATTATTCGAGGCTGAGAAGACCAGCTTTTACTCTTGGGACCAGCCAAATGACACGAAAGGATCCGCCCGTTTACCAACTGCCCAAGATTTCTTGCCGGAAGTTTCTCTTCCTACTGACGACTTCCTTTCCCCAATTCTCTTCTTCATCTGCTAGAGCACTGTATAGCTATAGCCGTTACGCGTGCATACGTCCACTCTATACTGTCCGTTAGAATTTTATTCTCTCTGGTAATTTCTGACCTTACGCAGGGTAACTCCTCTTGTATCCTGGTGCTATACTGACTACTTAGGAAGGTACTTCCTGGTGATCGATTATAGAGCTAGGGGCTGCTGTCCGGAGCCCCTTCTTGTACTAGGAAGAATAACTACTATCTGTCATTTGCCATTTTACTAAAGGAAGAGTGACACTTTGCCCCTTCACTTTTAATGCGATTATTGTCGCTACTTACGGGTGCGGCCTTTGATATCCTGCCAGAGTCAAGCAGGGATTCTCGATGGTCATTTAGTGAGAAATCCTTGGGGCGCTGAAGACTTTTGACTTGAAGAGAGAGAGAGAGGGGAAAGGAAGATCTCTCTAGGTTATTCGACTTTAGAAATTTATTGTTTTTTTTTTTCCGCGTCTCGCGTAACTTCGTTATATCGAAAACGATGAAAATAATCGAGTGGAAGAAAGTCCAGACAGCTTGTCGCCATTCCAATTCCCCGGTACAAGTTGCGGAACGATTTTCACCGAAACTCCCATACGATCAAACCAATACTACCTCGAAATTACCTACTTTTCGCAACCCTCGATATTTTTCAGCAAGTAAGGGAAACAAAGTTCACTCTCCTCTTCTCCTCAGCATAC